>CAJOBZ010000013.1:0-212500 GCA_905332375.1 Pieris macdunnoughi | reverse complement strand
AGGAAAACGTTGTGCTTTGTAATAATATATTGTATATCAAGACTGAGTTGGCGAATAACGAGTGTGTGCGCGTCGAGACTACGTGAACCGTGTACGCACACACAAGTGCACAGTTGTGCGCGAACATTTACAAGTTATTGTTCGCTTGAGGGAGTCGAACAAAACACACATTTGTGCCGTACGCTGTGCAACAATATGCCAAACAGTTCAGAACAAGGGTCTAATCGTACCTTTAAGCAAAAATTAATTATTGATTAGATTTTTAGGCTTGATGTTTAATTTGTCTATATTTTGTTTTTTTCAAATATTCAATTTGTCTATATTTTGTTTTTTTTATATTTTCCTTAATATGACTATGATTCGGTCAATATGATGATAAGGAATTGATGAAATGCGCTAATTTCCTCATATATACTATAATAAAACAAAACTAAGTGTTAAAATATTAAAATGATAATACGTAGTAATAAGGTCCGATATGGCCTCGGTTCCTAAGTGAGATTTAAAAGTACTTATGTAAGAGGATCAAAAGTGAATTGTATGACAATATACGTAAGCTATAGTTTACTGTTATAGCTATAAATTGTAAATATATAACTTGAATATTGAAAATAATTCTTTAAATATTAAGATGCGAATTCATCCTATCAGTTCATTTTATTGATTATACTAGTGTTTACTGGCAAATCAAGCAATCATTTGTGTAGGTACTCTAAGATGTATAAAGATATTTAAAATTAAACTCCAATTATCCAAGTCTGACAACCTAGTCAAATTATTCGGATTAAATAAATGATAATTTATGATTTTCACTTATAAATACAATATGTATTGTTCAGGTTATATTTAGGTATATAAATTAATTAAAAATACGATATTTAACAAAGACCTCGTAAAAAAGATTTTTTTTATTATTGCCCAGTATTTAAATTGTTTTAGGTCAAATAAAGTATTTATTTTTCGTTATTTGGAGAGTACAAAATAAAGCCACATCTTGCATACAATTTATTATTTGTATGTACTACGCTGAGTTTGACAATCTGTTGTTTAAAAAAACTATATTTTAAAATAATGCTTCTATTATGTGCCTTGCATTCATCGTGTGTCTTTGCGTACAATAAATTAATAATTAATTAAAATAGCGCTAAGAAGTAAGAATATAATATAGCTATGTCGAAATATAACATGCGACAGATTAAAAGAAAATTATGACAGATCGTTTATATATCGTAATCTATGGTCAAATTTAAATTTCGAACGCTTAAATTTTTAATTTTCGCTTCAAATGCATGTAATTAGCATTTCTAGTTTTAGGTTTTGTTTCATATCGTGCTCAAAACAGTAATTGTGATGAATAGTAGGTAATATTTTTATATTATAACAACCTGTTTGTGATTAGTGTTATATAGATTAATTTGTAGTTAAATATATTGTGACTTAAGAAGTTGTTTTTATTTACCCAGATACAATTAATTAAATTTAACTATAAATATAAATTTAGCGACTATTTTGACAGATTTCCATAAAACCAATTAATAAACTTCTATACACTAAGGGTGAGATCTATTTAGCTTCTCTGACTTAACTATCGAGCTAAGACAGTCGGTATTTATAGAGCAAACTCGAATCTCTCCCTAGTGTTGGCTTAGCTTAATCTCAAGTCCACGAAATCGACGACTTACCAAAACTTTGACTATAAGCCTAACAAAAATAATGGCCCAAAATTTGCTTTACCATCATTCTTTTACTGGACTTTTTATTTTTGTCGGTTTTTAATGACGGTGTTGCATTTTGTTCGGAGTTCCATAGACTTTGGGAAAAATAGAATTTGAATTCAAAGAAATTATAAATGATCTTGATAAATACCTATGAAATGCATGAAATAAAATATTACACTTATTTGGTATTTATTGTTGTTTATTTATATTATTTATGTAATTGTTCAAACCCCATTTTTGAGAAATCTTAAAAATAACTGGTGTGATTTTGTATGTCACCTGGCAGCCCTGGCAATTGGCATATTATAGTGACAACGAAATTCAAACTATAACCTCCAAAACATTGCGATCCGTTCCGTAATAAAATTATTGTCATCTTTAAATAATTAATACTTTTCTAAGGTTACTCGTGAATTTCTAGTTATTGCAATAATAAAATAAATGAATACATAAATAACAATAAATTGAAGATATATGTGTCCGTTTTAGATTTTTAAATATTTGTTATTGTTACTTTTTTAAAGGATAATAAACAAGTATTGCATGATGAAACTCAATTTGTATTTTGACATTTTCTGTCTTAGCTTGGGCTTGCTTAATCTCACCGTTAATGTCTATAAATCGAAATCATAGTTTAACCTTAGTGTACACTGCAAGTTTTTCGTGGTAAGTCTGAGCAGTCCAAGTGCGCACTATGTCTCCCCTTGATTGCTTTCCGAGACGAGGTTAAGACGTATGCCATGACGCCAAACTTAACCTAAGAGAACCTTGTCACTGAGAAAATTTAAATCAATTTCCTACATTGAATGTAATAATTTAAAATCGAATTAATTCCATATTTTAAATACATGATTGTCCATACGGTTTCTATCCAACCGTTGAAAAGCTATTCTGTAAATTCTTCTTTCATTCTAATATATTATACCTGGACATCAGATAATAGATAGATTTTTACTACCCATGTTTTGGCAACCCCAGGTGCTTAGGGTTGTCAAATTTTCAAATTTGTTTCGAATATTAAACCAGCCCGGCCAGTGCAGATATTTAACAAATGTGGGCGTGGCGATCAAATCTAATCTACTTAAAATTTATGAAGCCATTACTTCCAATAATTTTGTTTAGGGTGTGAAAAATAAAAATGCATTAATTTCAATATATTTATTTCTAATAATAATAAATAATCCCTTACATAAAAACGAAAATGTGCGAAATAATACAATATGATCCCCATCTACGAATTGGCAATTAAGCTTACTAAAATACACAAATACAAAATAAAGATAAAATAATCTCAAATAAAATGTATATTCGGGAGTGTAAAAGTAATTAATATTTCAACAATGGTAACACCAAGGCATAATAGATATGCCTTATAAAGCTCTATCTACATTATACAGATAAAAAATAAGTACAATAAAAAAACAATATGTGTAATAAAAAGTAGCGGTTTAAAGAAATTAATACGATATTCTTACTCCATCTTGCAACGTTGGCAACACTAAAATCGGATAGCGGGATATTACGTAATAACCGAAGCGGATAAAATCTAACTTTAATTCGTCTATAATGTCTCGTTCCGGTAAAATTTATTTACATTATCGCTCAAAGCGTCGTGATTTTTGCTTTAATTCCGATAAAAAATTATAAATATAAATTTCAAAGTATGTTGCCAAAATTTAAAAAAAAGGCCTTCAAACAGTTTTTCGTATATATCTTTGCTATAGGATGTCGTACGTCCAAGTTTAACATACATAGTAGATTTTTCTATAGAAAGTGGTATTCACTCGGACGTTAACATTCAATACTTATAAAAATGGGATACAAATCCTAGTGGTATTAAACCATATTTTGATCAAAGGCACACAGACTCAAAAACCTATGACAATTAAACTATTAAAATCGATTTTATTGACAATTGACAAAGCCGCGTCTCCTTTGTTTTTGACAATAAAAATAATTCACTAATAAAATATTTTTTAAATATTTCGAAATAGACACGGCTTCAAGATATTTGGGTAATTATTGCATTTTTGAACTGTGTATATTTTGCTATACTTCCCTAATTCCTGGGAACCACTTCCACGTGCTGTAGGGGCGCGGCCGGGTGAATACCGCGAATGACATTCTCCAAATTGTTATAATAAATGTCGCCGGCCAATTCCTCGGGGCCGACTTCGGCTTCTACCTTGGCTTGTTTGGTCGCTTCATCTACTTCTTTACGAACTTTTGTATCGATTTCCTACAAAAATAACATATTAATATTTCGTGCAGTATCCAGGGGTTCAGTTAACCTATAGATAAATATATAAAACTACTCGAAAGCTAAGAACGTGCCCGATGAGAGCATTAAATGTATTGGCTGAATTACGTCATGCTTTTGACAAATCAATCTACCAAACATTTATGAATTTAGTACGCCTGTTAGATATTTAAAAAAAAACATGTGTGTGTACTTATGTACAAGCGTTAGAAGTCTACACACTACTGACTCCTATATAACTATATCTTATACATTTTGACATACAAAAGTCTGACTTTGCACTACTTTTTGCGCTAAGTATGACTCCCTAAAGTTAATAACGTAGTCGATTTTCATATCTTACCTTAAGCTGGTCAGGTGTAACAAGTTCACTGGTGATAATTTTCTCCTTGAAGGAAGTAATCGGGTCACGGGTCTGTCGTACCTCCTGCACTTCATCGCGTGTGCGGTATGACGTACCCGGGTCAGACATGGAGTGGCCCGAATAACGGTATGTCTCCATTTCCATTACTAGGGGTCCTGTGAATTCAAATTAAATATATTATTATTAGGAGTTAGCCAAACTCATCCGGTTCAAGAGTCATATGTTTGACACATGTCACATTTGACGTTTTGTGTCACGTGACTATAAAAACCAATATTTTTATTAATACAGAAAATTATTTTACTCCATAACGCTACATAATTTCATATGTCCTACAGATTTCTCTCAATAACACTTTGTTTCATGATGCAAATAGTTATTAGGTCAATAGGTATGAACTGATGACGCGGAAATTTCATACATACGTGAAACCATTTTTTTTTTCGTATATTTGTTTTTTTTTGTCTAAAAATTTTATTCATTTTGTTCACTTTTGTCAATTTGGGGTCGCCTATTAGAGCAAGAGTGTTTTTATAAATAAATACATAAAAATAATTAAAAAATTTCTTCGTTGGAAATCGAAGTCTAGACCTCCAAGTCTTCCTCCTCCTGAGAGTTAACCACTAGCCCACGGATGCTAGTAAAAACACTCACCCTTTCCACTAGAGCAGTAATCGATGGCGTAGCGTGTTGCTTCCCGCGTCGCAATGACATCCATACCGTCCACCCAAATACCAGGGACATAGTCACCACGAGAGAAGTATTCGGTACTGGCCGATGATCGATCTACACTTGTGCCCATACCTGAAAGGAAATTATATAAAAAACATTTAAAAAGTTTATTTTACTGAACTATCATGAGGCATGAGCACAAACTTTAGTTTCGCCAAGTACACTATATAGACAACTCGAAAGTACAATTACGTACAATTTCTCCAGTATTTTATTCGAACGAAGCTGTTTAGTTTCGTTCACGAAGCGAGTTATACAAATATCGTATTATTACTATTACAATCGATTTTACGTGATCGTGACAAGCTCCTTTGGTAGATTTATTATGACAAACGAGCCGGCTAAAGTAATTAAAAATGGTGCATGCGTAAATAAAAGACGTTTTTTTTATATTAAATAAAAATATAACATCATGTGCATAAAAAGATTTTATAAATATATACAAAATTAGTGTTACATAAGTTATTATATAAAAGCTAAATTTTATATAGTTCACATTATTACTACTAATACATGTAGAATATTCCATAGCTAATAAATTAGTGCACCATAAATATCACTTATAATATAGACCAGAACGTAGCTTTAATGGCTGCTATATCTATGTAGTACATATACAGATTACAGCAAAAGAAATCTTCTCGAAATAAAAATAGGTTGCAGCGGATAAAATTTTAAACACGAATTATATTTTTTTCCATATAAATAACAGCCCGTTCCCACTAGTCGAAAGTCATAAGACTAAAAGTCGAATGCTGGTCCATACACTTTATATGGGCTGTTCACATTAGATGGACGCGCTTTTGTCGAATACGACTCAAAAACCATCCGACGGGCCAGCGCCCGTTTTAAGACTAAAAGTCGCGTCGAATCGTGCTCGCATAGGTGCCTGCTTGTTGCTGTTCACACTAGTCGTGCGTCTAATCGCTCGAGCGCTTTTCCCCCCCCCCCCGCCCCGCTTCCTGATCGCTACACATTGCTTGCTCCCCTCGTGTTTTTTCCGAATGGCGCGAAACTCGCCTATCGACTCGCGACGCAGTGTGAACAGGGACATCAGACTTTCGACTTTTAGTCTTATGCGACTTACGACTAGTGGGAACGGGCTGTAAGTCACCTCATAGAGTAGATACTTAATATAATATATCAATGTCTTTCAATAAAAATCCCTACAAATATCACTGTCTCTTAATATTAGGGTTAGTCACTTTAAATTAAATAAATTAAGCACAGAAGGCATCTACTTGCCAATAAAAAAATATCAACAAAGCGGAAATTTTATTCAATCAATTAAAACATTGCTTACCATAACCATTGTTCTCGCACACAAACACACAGGGTAAGTCCCAAAGCTTAGCCATGTTGTATGCCTCAAACAATTGCCCCTGGTTAGCTGCTCCATCTCCATACAATGCAAATGCTACGCCACCATCACCGCGGTATTTGTGGGCGAATGCTAGACCCGCACCCAAAGGAACCTATTAAATGTACAAAAGTCAATGTGAGAAACCTGTCGACATCTAGGCAAGTTATAATTTTATTGTTTTCTTGAACCACAGAAAATATTTATGCACATACATATAACTCTAAAAGTAAATATTATTTCTGATCTAGATTTAAAAGTAGAATTTATATCTTAATATATATAAATTACGTGTCACGTTGTTTGTCCGCTATGGATTCCTAAACTACCGACCGAATCGATTTCAATCAAATTTGAACACTGTGTGTAGTTTGATCCAACTTAAAAGATAGGATAGCTTACATCTCAATTTATACCCGCAATATTATTTTATTGCAAAATATTTGTTTATTATTTGATAGTCACAGCTAACAGATGGCGCTGTGTTGAAAGTACCAACGTTTCAGATAACCTACAATTTAATGGCATAACCACCAAAAAAGCATGGTGGTCCCCATGACTGGTGTTCTCCTACCGTTTCCCTTGAATAGTTTGCTACTATGTAAAATAACAAAAACCTTAGCCACAGCAACGCTTGGCTGGTCTGCTAGTATAATATAATATAAATTTAATAATACATATAAGTTATTATTATTTAGTGATAAGGACAATGCATTCAATAACTATGTAAGTAGGTTTATGATTAAGCTGGTCAATCTACAAAGTTATTAATTAGCCTTGTTATAATATAAAATGAATAAACAAATAAAACCACTACAGAAACAAAATTGTCTCACCTGAGCACCAACAATTCCATTCCCACCATAAAAGTTCCTTCCATACAAGTGCATAGAGCCACCCTTGCCTCTGGAACAACCAGTTCTCCTTCCTGTCAATTCCGAGAGTACTCCAAGGACGCTGACCCCCATCAAATAAGTCCAGCCATGGCAACGGTAGGCTGTGATGACCGAGTCAACGTCACGTAATGCAGCACGCATTCCCACGGCTACCGCTTCTTGGCCTGTAAAGCAATGGCTTTTGTTATGAGCATGACACAGGCACAAGGATATAAGTGAATGCAATTATGAATTTATGGGAAGTATATACAAGTCAAGACAAACATACTTCTTGTTGGAACTCCAATTTTTATCCTTAATAATACTGCTTAGTTACCATGTAACCAGCTAAAACTATTTAATCTCTGTAATGTAGTTGGATATAAATTTAAAAAACTCAAGGTTCAGAAACATCTTGAATTAAAAATTTCAGGAGAAATTTGCACTTTCAGTCCTGATTGAATCGGTAACAAATAGTAGTCATTCATTAGAGTAACATTTTTCAGTATATATACATGTTATATTATAGTTCTATATAATTATCTATTTTAATGATTTCTATAATCAATTATTTTTATATAAGATTTATAAATCAGCAGGTTTTAACAAAAATAAAACAATAAAGTATTTATACTTATAACTTAAATAATATTATAAGTATGTATCTATTGAATTTGGGTCAAAAATTTTGATAAGTTAATTTAATTTTTAAAGAAAAAATAGTTAAAAGTTAGTTAGTCTTACATATGGAAGTGATGCAAGTTTTTATTTTATTTATTGTAGTCTGTTGAAAAAGAGAAATGCGCATTGGTTAAGCAAACATTGTAGAAAAATGTAATACATAATTTAATCAATTTACGAAATAATCCATATTTAGGAATATTATACAAATTTATTTCTTTTTAATTAAGTGTAATAATAAATATTCTTTTTTCACACAGACTCTAACTTGAACTTCTAAAGATTCACTAAGTAAAAGTACCTGAATATAAGTGGCAGAATCCACGAATGATTTTCTCCTTATACAAGTTTCCAGAGGCAGTTTCAATTCTGCGTAGGACAGCAAGCTTTTCATATAATTGCAATGCATCTTCTGCTGTTAGAGTAGCTGACGTAGCCGGGCCTTTATCCAATTTGTGAAGTTTGTAAGGCTTAAAATATAATTATATGAATGACATTCATACTCTACATTATAATTTAATGTGTAAATTCTTAGTGGTGATTTTCTTAGTAAGATTACCTATCTTTATTTGCTAAACCTAGTATAAATTCAAGGAGAATTTTATCACTATCTTGGATTGTAGGAAAACAGCTTTGATCTTGACGTTTTGAAGGTTAGGTTACATAATTTGCAAAACCTGCAAAAATGCTATTAGCCGTTTTAATGTAAAAAAATATTATAAACGCAACATGTATAACAAAATATTGATGATCTATATAGATTTACGAAGACTTACCTTGATTTCAAAAGTTGATTCAGATTTAGTGCTATAATTTGTTTTTGAAGCAACTACAGCTGGGGCGGCTGCTTTCTACAAAGAAAATATAACCATAAGATAAATATAGACTGTAGATGGAACCATATGGAATTAAAGAAGTTTTATAGAATAATCTAACACACCGACACTGTTGCTCCGCTTAAAAGCTTTGCGGCTGATGGTATTAATTTACTCATCGCTTTTAGAACAGTCTCTATAAAGCCCAGATTTATTGAGTGATCCGCTTCCCGGATCACTTTCGGAAATAAATTTCGGAAACAAAATTGATCTAATAAACTTTACAATTAAAGCCCCATGAATAAGTATTTGATTGAAAATAGTAAAATAACACAAACGTGACTTTGACAGGAGTATGCGTTGACATTAAAGTGATTGTGATGTCAATTAGAGGTCACTTTGATACGTTCAAAAACTTTTACATTGTATATTTTGGTACTGTATTCAATCCTTTCCATTCCTATTAAACCTTCTACTAATATCATAAAAACCTTGAGACTATTCAACAAATGCTTATTTTTCTAAAATCTTAAAGATTTCTTTTTGTATTAACAAAAACTACAAGCCTTTTACCGATTTCATTATATGTCAGATCACAGCTGTTGAACTTGATGATGACATTTTAATTTTCATCGTGATTCGTGCATGACATTTGAATTTGATAAATTTACTAAGAAATATAAATGATGATTCAGTAGAAAATAATGTTATTTCATGTTGTGAAAGACGAACCCGATGTCTCGAAATTTGTTTAAAGGGAAATTTTAAAGTATTTATTCATTTTGAATCTTTGGTTTTAATTTTAAGTGTTCGGTGTTCTTTACCTAAAAGTGTAGCTAATAACCGTATTTTACAACAATGGAATTCCCTCATATAGGAAAGAACTGCTGCTATAAATCCTGTAACAAACTGGGTAAGGACGACTTTATTATAGTTTTACATATTAATATATTGAATAGTAAACACTTGTGATTTAAAATACTTACTTTGATACTTAATTTTACTATGTACAAATATAAAATATGACATTATAATTTTCAGATTTCCTACCTATGAAATGTGATGCTTGTAAAGAAGTATACTGGTAAGAACTAAATATTTGTATTATTGTACCATTATCTAATAAAATTGGAAAAAGTAAAGTTAGTTCTTTTAACCTAGTGGGAACCTTAAACTAGAAGATCAATTGTACTTAGGCTAATGTTTATAGACTTGTACAAAGCATTGGAGTGAAACAGTCTAGTAACTTTAATTATATGAAAACATATGTGTTAAAGAGTATTATTACTTAATCCAATTAATGAATGCTATACATTGTTGGTGTTTCATAGTTCTTCTATATACTTGCATTTCTATTATTACAGTTCTGATCACTTTGCATACATAAAACATGAATGCCCTGCACCAAATAGTCGTGATGTGCAAGTACCACAATGCCCACTCTGTGGAGCTCTAGTACCTGGAAAAAGAGGAGAGCCACCAGATGTTGCAGTGGGGGCTCATATTGACAATCAGTGCACATCGGACCCAGCAAGAGAAAGGCGAAAAAAGGTAGCTACTACTTAGTAACAATAAGAAGTCACAACCATGGACACCCTGTGTAAATCATCAGTAAACCTTGAAAATGTGTCTTCATTTAAAAACTATTATTACAATAAAAACATTGATTTACATCTTTACTGGGGGTAGACCAAATTTATGGGATTACTAAACGAATTATTGGGTGTAATAAACCTAAATGGTTCTTTGTGATAATTTGATACATAAATGTGGAATTTCAGGTATTTACAAACAAATGCTCATACAAAGGATGCAAAACGAAAGAGATGGTGCCCCTAGTGTGTGTGGAATGTTCGCTTAATTACTGTTTAAGACATAGACATACTGCTGATCATGCATGTGAAGGAAAACTAGCTGCGAAACGAAGAAGAGCTGCGTAAGTACTTTGAGCAGATTTGTAATCTGCCTTAATACAAAAATACTGAAGCATGATAGCCATACATTTTATTATGTTAGTTTGAATAGTTTAGGATCCAGCTAATATAACTACTTTTAATTCCTAAATGAGCCTTTAGAGCTGAAAAGATGCCTACTAATATTTGTACAAATCAGAATAAAAACTTTAATATTGTAAGTAACTTAGTATCTTAATTATCTTTACAGAGAGGCAGCTTTGGCGCGCATGAAAGCAAATGACCACAAAATAGCAAATGTTCGCCAAATACCATCAGGAGTCACCACTTCTGATATACAAGGGAATATGGTATGTATACTGTTGTGTATAGATATAGGTACTCACTTCCTTATATTTTACTTAATCTAAACTATAATATTTTGTGAAGTAGCTAATAAAATAAATACACCACTTGGGTTGCTAGTTGGGTGCTAGGTGCACCAATAAATCCTTAAATTTGCACTAGCACTATTATTTGCAAAGATAATTTGTACTGTTTATAATTTAAGTTCATCTTGTTTTCTTGAAAACAATTCAAACCCACAGATACAGTCTATATGGTCAAATAAAAACATTTTTATGTTATGTTTTCAGACTGAAGATGAAGCTCTAGCACATGCATTAGCTTTATCGTTGCAAGATGATACACAAAGCATGGGAAATATTCGGACTCGAGTGGGCGGTGAGCCTAACTCTAGATGTACTGTTTCATAACTAATTATAACCAAATACCTTATTGATTTTTACATCGCATTTTAAATATAATTGATGTGTATTCGCTCAATTTATTAAATCTATTCGATTTTAAGTTTCATGTTAGTTCACTTAAAAGTCAATTACATGCTTATTTTAAATGTATTGGGCTAAACAAAATTTAATCAAAAATTTGTTATATCCTATATTGATGTATGTCCAAAATGTATAATTATAAGATTTGTAGGTATGGTAATTCTTTAAATTTTACAACACATTTGTATGAAAAATAAATGTTTTAAGATATAAAATGGGTAATTTAGGTTATTAGTTGATTTTACCTCATATGCTGACAATAGCGTCTATGCACAAAAATTAAGATTTTTAATTATAAATGTTACTGAATTTATTAAATTTCATTAATCTTTAGCATGATGTTGCTATATGTCATGATTGTTATAATACTTTTAATGTATGAATACAAGTGAAAATAAATACTAATATCAATTTTATCGTTAATGCTTTACTTAAATTATTTTATTGGGCTATTTAAAATTTTTGACGTCTTCAAAACTTTTATTATTGAAGAATATCTAAGACATAACATTTCCACTAGAATATTTAATGAATTTTCATATGAAAACTTTTTGTATCTATCACTAAGCTTCTGCTGTGTTCACATTTAAATAAATATTTTTGAGATAAAGACATATATATAGAATTGAAACACGTGTATCTTTTTATTTTCTTTATTTTGATAAGTAATAAAATATATTTATGATATAAATCCTTGGTAAACTATAAAGCTATTAAAAATTAAAGGAATGTTGCCAGTTTTTTCTTTGGTAATAATAAATTTATTGTATCACATTTCTCCCAATAAAAAAGTATTTTTTTACACCAGCCTAGGTGGCTTCTCATGGCTAGTGCTTGAGACAAAGTCACTATTCGACAGAGGTGACCAACTAACTCCTAGTTAACCGCCAGTTGTCCTCGTTTTCATTTATGTTCGATTTGGTATTATGTTAATGCAACGAAGTGTTAATAAATAAATAAATAACTCTAATGGAATTTGTATGTGAATGACGCTCACGCTTTGTCACGTGACCATTTCGAGCGACTTAGTTGGTCACGCCTATCGTAAAGTGATTTTGTCTCAAGCCCTTGGACATAACTTTAAAACAATTTGGCATGTTCTAGATAAACTTTCAAAATAAAAACAATGTACTTACAAACTTAATTAACACAAGGCTCCATTTTTACGCCTCTTAGTATTTTTTATTAGGAAAATACGCGATACGTATGCTATCAATACGACCCGGTTTTAAAGACCCAGAAACTTTTTTTTTTAAAAGCATATATAATGTTTGTTTGTTAAAGGTTACCTACAAATTACTCAACAAACTCTTGTTATGTAGAGTTCTAAACTTGTGATTATCATTCAAATAGCTGGTGATAAATTCTGGCGGATTCCTGGAGAGGAATATTTCCATACTCATATATCTGGCAGCCGTAAGCCGTTTGCGCTCAGCGTTCGAACGACAAAGGTTCTTATGCGCGTGAGCAGCGAAATTAGCTGCAGTTTTTTCAACTAATTTTGCCGTCACTTGGCGTGCTGGGTCGTCTTCTAACGGTACCTGAAATCACATTATTTAAATGGTGTAGGAAAACATCGTGAGGAAATTTATGCCTTAAATTTGAAAATCATGGCGTGTCATGCAAATACAAAGATGCAGAAATCTGGTTTTTTTTCAATATTTTTGCTATTTTTCATAAATCTTGAAAGATATCTTGAAGAGCATTTTTAATAACAAAATAACATTTTATATTACATCTCGCTTCACGTGAGCCACACAACAAATAAGAACATACAAATCTCCAAGTCTCAAGACTTACCTTCATCGATTTATGTGGGCAGATATGGGACCATATTTCTAATTTGATTTTAAATTATTAATTATGTGAAAATGTACCCATCCCTCCACTATCTCCTCTACATTAGTTAATACGTTTTTCGGTGTTTATTTAAATTTCAGACAAAGAGTTAAAAATAATAACTAACACTAGTAGCAAAACAAAAAAACAATAATTAAGATGTTTTCTTTTTTCTTTCGTAAAATGTAAATTTAGTATTTAATTAACCATTAATGATTTATTATTTATTTATTAAAGCACATCACATATAATACATTCTTCCGCAGTTTAAGTTATAATCTAATGTTCTAAATATACAACAATTACGGTGGACGGAATCTCATTGTAAAATCTCGTAGCAATTTTGGTTGAAATTTTCGATTAAAACCCGGTCTGACCACATTTCCACTTACCCCAAACCTTATCCACTGCCAAATCTGGTACCTAGAAATCTCAGCTGTGGCTGAATCTTCCACATTTCCACTATAAAAGAAATGGCCAACCCCAGCCAGCCATTGGTATATGAAGAGAATGGACACGGCCACGTTGTGTTTAAGACCTTGCAATGTCACTCCACCAGCGGGTATTGCCAGTAAATCATCAGGTGTGACGGTAACGTCAAAAATACGGTGAATTTGATTAGGTGTCGTGCTGCTTTTCTTCCAAAGCTGGAATAATTATTATTAGGTACTTCATTTCACTAATAAAATGAAAGTCGTTGAAGATAAAAGTTAGTCTTAAACGATTATATTTTTGCGGCTTATTAATATTTTTCTACGTAACGTGCGATGAGGCCGAAATGATTTCGCCGGGAAGGGAACCCTGTATTTAGGTTAACTACTAAGACACGGAGACGGACTTTTTTGACTGATTTTAATTTCTAAATATATAACAGTTTAATTTAAAAAAAATTAAGTTAAATTAATTCTAGCTCCAAAAAGTTCTGGCGTACACAAGAAATACGATAATTTTATGATGACAGGCTTAAAAACATTGTAATATTTGCATATTATTACCTCATTAACATGCGGCACTATACGCGAATCGTACACCATGAATCCATCCACGCCCATTTCTATTTCCTTCAATTTTGCTTCCAATACATTGTTTATTATTGATTTCGATCTAAAACATGTGTTCCATTGTTCAGAAATAAACAATGGTAAGTAAAAGACAGATCTGGTAAAACTCAAAATATCACTTATTCATGTAGGTAACTTAGGAACGTCAGTAACAAAGTGCTTCTAAATCTAAAGGGACGAGAAGAACTGGCAATAAATTCCGTCACTCTTTTAAATCGCCAAAGTATTTTATATAAAATCTTTGTAAGCACATGCAACCATTACAACAATAAATATAACCAGTTTCAGAGAGCAGGCCTAGCGGCTTAAATGTACGAATTTCGACCCTGAGGTAGGGCATTCGAATCACAGCCGAGCACTAATGGATTTTAGTTTCTATGTGCGCAATTATACTTGCTCTTACGGCAAAAATTGTGAGGAACCAGTATGTCCGGTATTCAGTGGTGGTTAAATGGTGAAAGTCATTCTCGAGCAAAACTCAACTACATAATATATCAGACTCAAACATCTGATCACCTACTCTATGAAAAAATTTAAATGATCAAATAAACTGTTGGAATCTAAGGCCAAGACGTATATATTATGTATTGCCACTGGCTATCATTATCATTATTAATCTATATAAAAACACACTGCATAATCATTTCAATGAAACTTACGAATTCTCAGTACCGATCGATCCTGGTTTGAGCATGGCAGCAGCCATTCCTCCAGTAGCCGGTGCCCCACGTAAGTGACAAGTGTTTACTACCAGCTGCATATAACTCTTGAGGAAACGTCTATCCATATTCACATATTTATTCCTATCTGGCAGTAGAAATGGTTTTTTTGTACCTGTTTTAAAAAAATAATAAACAAGAAACAGATAATTAGAAATCATTAAATTACTAATAATGACTGTACTAATAGAAAACACTTAAGAATTTGGAAGGTAGAATTTACCCATCTAGTATACAATCGAAATTTTTTATCTGTTTATGAAAACAATGTTAAAAAAGTTCTCGAATCCAAATATATATATGAGATTTAACATTGACTAATGCACAGGTTTCAATTTGAAATCAGAAAAAAGAAATAGTTTGCATTGTAAAAAAGCCTACCAAAATATTCTTTCCTAAATTGATCTTTGAAATATTTCAATTTTATTTAACAAAAAGTAACTAAAACCAATCAGAATCGTAATTCTCAGTTACAAAACAAGGCCAACTAATTTCCTCATTAAACCAGAAAATTGCTAATTTAAAGTTTAAGTACTTGTTTAATTTTTAGTGACAATTGATTTTATGCAATCATTTTTTTTCTGCGCTTTAATTTAAATGCCTCAAAAATTATTATGGCTAAAATAATATTATTTTAGTACAGATAAATTTACAAAAATCCGACTAGATTACAAACTGTATCTTACCAAATTTAGCAATGATGGATGCACAGTAATCCCATATACCACAATTAAGTCCCAGAGAATGTTCTCGTAAAGCAAACAATATCTCATCCATCTCAAATGTTGATACAATATTTTCAATCAAAACACACGCTTTTATGGTCCCCTGTGGTATATGCAGTTCATTCTGTGCCCATACAAATATATCATTCCATAATTTAGCTTCTGATGCACCTTCTACTTTAGACAAATAGAAGTATGGCCCACTATTGGCTTCATATAGTTTTTTTGCAGTGTGATAGATAAGGATTCCAAAATCTACAAGAGGTCCAATTGCTTCCTTTCCATCTATCTAAAAGTTTTCAGAGATATTATTCTTTATCAAACAATGATAATATATTTTTTTAATGGATTTAGTATAAAACTTACTTAGGGTGTGTTCAAGTATTACGTAACAAATTTTTCCTTTTGTAAAATGTTACGATGCAGGGCGGGGATTGAATTATGCAATATTGTTAATATTATTTTCGACTTTACAGTAATTTACAGCACATAATGGTAACTTTAGCCATAAAGAGTCACTGGGTGGTCACAAAACGTTTTACTATTGGGTAGAGAAAAATGTTACGGTGTGTTACACGGGGCTCAATAATCTCCAAAAATACTTGAATGCACACTTACTACTTTTTTAAGGATGACCCTATATGAGACTGTGTTATTATAATTAGTATTTATTTAAAACTGAATCGAACAACACAACATAAACTTTATTCCTCAAAGACATTGCATATTTAATGAAACTTAAAGTACTCAAACAGTTACATAACCCGTAAAATATCTTACCAAAATATCATGGTCTATCATATTCCAAGCTCGAGGTCTCAACATAAGAATGGGGCATGTTGTTATACTGAATGGTGCACCAGGCAATTTCCCACTGACCACTGATAATATATTGTGATAAGCCATCAGCTGGTTTTTCCATGTTGGACAATGACCGTCATCAAAATCCACTTGGATCCCTTGAACATCAGCATTCAAAGCACTTACAAAATGAGCAGTATTTGAAGCAGATACATCCCCTAAGTCCAAATGGCGATTCCTTAAAACATATTTTTTTTAAATTGCACTTCATTACTAAAAAGTTAATTCATATTGAAATGTACACAAACAAGCTAGAAGATATGAAAATGGAAAACGATGATGATACCATTGTGAGAAGCATATCCCCATACAGCATACTATACATACTGCAGCCTCGAAGATAAAGACGCAATTTTCCACAATCTATCTATCCTCTCAGGAGAAGCTTTGAAACTTAAAACTTTTTTCGTACTTAATTCAACCATTCGCTGTAACCTTGTTTTAAAGAGTTCATCTACGTCTTTATCAAACTGCTGATGAAGTTTACCTAAAAATGCTTTTGCGCCTTCGTCAAAAATTTTCTTTTGAACATCTTCTAATTTCGGTGGAGGCGATTGCAACAGTAACACATTTGCCATTTTTTAAATTAAACTGTTGTTATGTTCCTTCAGATGCTCTTTTATACCCTTTTTATCACAGCGTTTGACATTAACAACACAGTATCTAGGAAGCACTCTTATCTGTTCTTATCAGTTATTGCTGCTAAGCAATGCTGAAGTTCGTACTTCGTAAACACTAAACAGTAAACAATTATCAGAAAGTTAAAACCTCAGGCTTAAAGGAAGATACTGTTCTTGACAGTTACAATCTAATCAACGCTTACATCAATGTCATATTGTCATAGTTTGTCAGTGTCAATCACAAATTCACAATCACCTTTGTAAATTGTACATACACGGCTGTCAGCAAAACAGTTTTTAATAATAATATATAAGTTTACCTATTAATTATTGTAAAACTAACCTTATTGTTGAGTATATTATTACACTTTGTAGTTAAGTTATTTCATGATTCGTCATGGATCAAAACGAAGAAAAAGATGATGTTGAAGTTAAATTTAAACCAAAAAGAGAAAGAATTTACGACAAAGAGTAAAACTGGAAGACGAAGAAGAGGAAGATGAGATTCAAATCTTAGCGAAATTACAAGAGGCTAAAGAACTACAAAAACTTCGACAGCGACCCAATGGTGTTAGTATAATTGCTTTGGCCACAGGACAAAAAACTACTTTAGAGGATGAAGTGACGTGTAAAGATCCATATAAAGTGAAATCTGGTGGATTGATTAATATGCAAGCATTAAAAGGTGGTAAAATTAAGCAAGTAGATGATGCATATGATACGGGTATAGGGACACAATTCTCTGCCGAAACAAATAAACGTGATGAAGATGAAGAAATGATGAAATACATTGAAGAGCAACTATCAAAACGAAAAGGTATGGTGGTATTTACTACATTTTTGATTTCCTGTCTGCTCATGAATTTTGCACTGCAGGCTTTGAAATGTTTTTACTGCTTAATATTTTCACCTTATGGTTGTTTCAATTGCATGTTCATAATTATGTTTACTAGTTTTCACAATAATTTCAATCTAAGGATTGTAATATATAATAACAATAACATCAACAAATAACATTTTATTATTTTCAGAGGGGCATGATCAGAAAAACATGGAAAGAGATGAAAATGATACACTTAAATACTTGTCGCCAGAAGAAGCAGCATTACTTTCTCTTCCTGAACACTTAAGAGTATCCTCCACACATAAATCAGAAGAGATGCTCTCAAATCAAATGCTAAGTGGTATTCCAGAAGTGGACCTTGGTATTGAAGCAAAAATTAAAAATATTGAAGCCACTGAAGAAGCAAAAATGAAACTTCTTTGGGAACGGCAAAACAAAAAAGATGGCCCATCCCAATTTGTGCCAACAAATATGGCAGTAAATTTTGTCCAGCATAATAGATTTAACTTAGAAAATGCTAACAATAAGAAAAAAAAAGTTGAAAAAGAAAAACCAAAGGAGGTTAGAGTTGTGACTTCAATAGATGAAAGTGTGGATAAAATTGTGAAAAAAGCAAAAGGAGAACGGGCAACTGATGATTATCACTATGAAAAGTTTAGGAAACAGTTTAGAAAGTATTAAATATTGCTTAATATAAATCTGCCAGATCATTGATAAGACTAAAATTGTTGCTAACATTGGAGAACATATTATAAAATGTAATTTTTAAAACTTCTAGTAACAAATATTGTTGCTTAGTGGAACATTTATTTATTTCATAGATTCACACACATAATTTACTAAGTTCTAAGCGTTAAGATGATTTTTATTTCCATACTTAATAAAAAATTACAAATTTGTAATTTAACACCCTATTTCTTTATTAATTATAGGGTTAAAATTTTAAATAAATATTATTTTTTAAATTAATATTATTTTTTAAATTTTGGTCCTAATTTTTTTTGATTATCATATTGAAATTGTGAGATCTAGAATTAATTAAAAAAGTAATTAACCAACATTCTTTCTATAGATAGATATTAAAATAATTTAATTAAATGTTAAAAGAAACACATTGATGTTAAATGGACATTTTATTTTGCAACTTAAAACAAACTATAACGGACGGAGACTGTATAATAATTACCTAAAAAGGTACATAAAATGAATATTTTTATACAAAAAAATTCACAATTAATGAAAACGTAATACAAAGATAAAAATGTAACAAGCTACAAACAAAAGTATTTTAATTTATAAATTTAAATAAGTAGTATTTTAGAAAAATTACCGATACCACCATATAGTGGCAAAATACCTATTTCCGATCTAAATTTTTGACGCAAGGCGTACTTTTGCTATGCAATTACAGAAAAAATAACGTTCATATAAATTCTGATTACACTTAACATAAGACTTAACTAAGACCAGAAAGTGGACGGATAAAACTATAAACTTAAGTAAAAAAGCAAGAACTCTTGCTGGGAAAAGGCACAATTTAGATAATGTCGTTTATCAAATAATAATATGAGGCTAAACATAACACCACTCATAATGGCTGAAAGTAGATGTTTCTAATAATAACTATGATTGATATTCAGCTGATAAAAACAAGATGTTATTGGTTACTACGTATAACAAAGAGAATGTATACGAATCTGTACCCTTAAGCATGAACAATAAAATCTTATAGTAGTGTTAATACAATGTAACGACAATTAATAATTTTCCCATATATGTATTTGGAATATATACCAAACATATAGGACGTAATTGTTTGTACTACCAGAAACTAAGAATATCGTAGCAACATGTATAAGCATGGAAAACCATTGTTTGTGTTAAAAGTACAAATAATAAGATTAATAACCTGTTTCCAAAGAACGAGTAAACACTTACAAAGAAATATCTATGGTATCTTACATAAAGAAACAAGGCAAAAGTGGTGAAGGTAGACATCAACGGTAAGATTTAGTTTGTATGTCAAAAACATATCGGATTTGATTCACTTACCCTTAGTCTAGAATTCCTCGCCAATATGAGATGCCATTGGTCTCATTTTGGGGTTCTTTTTAATAATATCCTTAAGGTACTACAAAATGGTTTATCTGATTGAGACCAATACTAATCTAATTCCCTAAAACCTGGTGGGTTATTTTTTTTTAAATATTTACATTTATAACTAAGACGGAGGACATAGGTACATTGCTATTTTTATTTTAAAAAGGATCTTAAAAACAACTTAATTAGTAATAGTAATCTGATTTGAATCAGCCAAAATCTGTAAACATAACAATTTTAACCAACACTAGTTTTGAATTTATTGGAATTCACTCCGTCTTTATTACATGTAACATCAAAACACTAAAAATATTGCAATAAAATATTAAATTCAGTATATAAATTTCTTATCATCCTAACACTATGTGCCATAATATTTACAAAACAGAACTTTGTTCAAGCAAATATACAAAAATGTATGAAAATTTAAATATCTAAATGGTCAGTATGCATGATAAATTTTAATAACAAAATCAAAATATAAAAATGTATTTATAGTGCTTAAAGTTTGTAAAAATATAAATTTTAAACTTCATTGTTAATATGAACAATAATCATTTTTAATAATAATATCTTTAAAATATTGCATGACAAAAATATACCATAAAATGTGTAAAATATAATTTGGAACTAATATCAAGACATAAATTAAACATTTCCGGCCTGTCTTATTATATTCATGAAAGACAAATTTATGCTTCGAAAGAAAATGTCTTACTTATTATGCTTATCTCAAGACTAGAATAAAACTTGAGAATCCTTTATAAGAAAAAAATATTAATTTCATACTTTTAAATAAATTTAGAAATTTAAGTCGGGTGACATATTCTAAGTCCTCAATGTGTTATATTTGCAACTAATATTACTTGTGCAATATAATTTGTGATGGTGTTTTAATACATCTAAAATAATTTTATAAAATGTTAACCCGATTATATTCATAATAAAAAATCAGACCAATTCAACCATTATAACTAGTATGCATTTATCTCTCTTCATCACATTCTAAACACAAATTGACAGAATGAGACAAAAGAATGCAATTAGATTCATTTAAGTTTTATGAGTGTGGAACATATTATTGTGTCTATTATAATTTTAGATACATGGCGTGATGAAAATATTATGGCGCGTCTAAACGGGCCATGTTTTGCTGCAATTGATGGCTGCACTGTTGGCCACTAATTGCCCGGCCATTACAAAAATATTTTAATACAGCTGATGGCCGAACAATCTATGGCTGGGCAATGTGTTGCAATATGTCTGCAATAGTATGGCCCATGATGCAGACTCCTAAACGGGCTACACAAACCGGCAACAATGGCTGACGAAATCACACTTGTCGCAGCAGCTTATATTGTTTTAAAAAAGAAACAGAAAAGAAGAGATTGTGGATTCGACCTTACTTAAATAGGCGTGAAACTGTAAACAGTTTGAGTCTAGAAATATGCCTTGATAATAAATTATTCAAGAACTTTACTAAAATGTCAAAAGCAGTCATTTTTAAGTAGTAACCTAACGTCAAAATGCAGCTGATCGCAAAACACAGAATATAGCAACAGGCACACTTCACTCATAGCAAACTTCATGTCGCGTAGAAAAGGATACACTGTGCCATAACAAAGAGTGTGACTGAAACAACAATAGAACTGGCTGTGCAATATTGCAGTTGAATTCGATAGCCTAGCGATCGTCCGGCCACCCATCGGGGCAACATCGGCCATATGTGGCTATACAAAACATGTTTGGCTATATGGCCGGGACATTACTGCAATATTGCATAGTGTGGCTGCTATTGTTTGCAATGTTGCCGGCCACAGTGTTGCAGCCATCAATTGCAGCAAAACATGGCCCGTTTAGAAACGCCATAACAATAGATATTTGAGGCTTGTAGTCGGTTCATACATAATATCATACCTTATTATTTCTATATTTTACTGACTATAAAAGTTATAAAGATTTTCAAGAGATTCATTGTTTATAAAAAACATAATTATTTAAAGTTCCTATAGACATCAAGTAAAACATTTAATTTAGACAGACATACTCAGAGTCGCCATTAATAATTAAAATTTAAACTTGAGGTTTTACACTGCTGCATACTTCTTAACTATAGTTAACTAATTGGGCTTTAAACATAGCTCGTATGATTTTAGATACAGAATCTGTATTTATTTATCTACATTTATAGATAATTCAATAGATGAGTGTCCAAGTATCTCTTACACACTTAAAAATTATTCTAGATTGCTTTATATATGGTTTAAAAAATCCGAATCAAAATCTAAACACATTGGTATAAAGTCAATTTCAGGTGGAAATAAAAAATATTCACATTCTGGAATAAACCATGCTTTTGGAATAAGTCTGGAAAACTTTTTCCACTTGGAATCTTCTAACTTACACCTCAGTACTGTGCGTCTGTATTCTGACTTTCTTCTGGCTGCCATTACGGTTGAGAGGTGGGGAATTCCCCGAATACCCTGGGTTTTGGATACCCATCCCGCCCGGTTCTCCTTCCCTGGGTCTGGGTTTCTTCAAAGAGGACCTCAGAGGCGACCTAGTTATTGTACTGGCGTCTGAGAGGCCAGTTAAGGTGGTGGCCGTGGTATTCATGGAGGCTACGCTACCGTGACCGTTTGTGGTGTACGGTTTGCCTGACGCGTCTGTCATTGATATGCCTGGAAATTAATTGTTTATGCAAATACTGTGTTAAGACTACTGGTCTTGGATTTACTAGACTAAGACTAGTTTTAGTGGCGTAACTATACTATCTGAGGCCCGTGACAAATCTTCTTTGGTTGCAATTCTTTTGATGGGGCCCTATCAGAATCCAAAGGCCTCCTCTCTTAGGCGAGAGGAAATGGTCTGTAGTCCCCACGCTAGCCCAATGCGTATTAGAGACTTCACATTCAACCATAGATCTTCTTGGGTCGGGGGCCCGTGGCATTTTGCCAGCTCTGTATTGTTACGCCACTGACCAGTTTGAAAGTTGAGTACAGGTTTTAGGAATTTAGGTTCAAAAATTTGACTGGCTTGCGAACTGTACATATATATGTAATATTAAACAAAACAGTTAAGACTACTTTCCTATACTAAATAAAAATATTTGAAGAAATAAGTCTGTAATTATATTTTAACTAAAATTGTAATGAATTTTTACACAGAAAATGACGTAATACATTATTCCAAGAATCTCACCTCTTCCTTCCTTAAACCCTGGATTATTAATGGTAGTGGCATTAGCTTCACCAATTGGGTTTGTGGGATCGCCACCATCTCTCCGCGAAAATAACGTGTCGTATACCGACATTATGAACAATATCGAATTTATAACGATGCATACTATCTGCAATTTAAAATTACCAAATTTATTAATCGCACTAAAAGTCTTATTAATTATTGTATATCTATATATCCCCTTATTTATATAATCTAAATCAATCTGACTGCACGTATATTTTTTATCTTATATCACTTTATAAAAAAAATAAATGAGAAGGTATGTTTATGCGAGCACCATACAAGTAAGCAATGTGGCGATCGAAATTTTTTGCAAAGCATATACAGCTTTATGTCTAGTACCGAATTAATTGATCGGAAACTTGACTTGGAATCGAACCCACAGCTGGGTATATACATAAACTAATCACGAAGGGGGTCAATAAAATAAAATATGAAAAATTTAGTTTTTAGATATTAAGGAAAATTTCATTTAGAAATCTAGAGTTTAGAAGTTTTCAACAATTATATTAATTAAGAACGTACCTGTACATAGAAAGCTTCTCCTCTATAGATGTAGAAACCTCTGTCATCGCCTTGGACTGCAAATAGACCGGCTGCTGCTATTGACAATAACGCTGAAAAAGATTATTTTTTAATTAGACCATAACTGAGTACGTGAAAGAAAAAACTCTAACCAATCGGTCAAATTTTAAATCTTACTTTACTCGTATTTATATTGCTGTTATAATTTATTGAGTTACAAGTTTTTACAAGTATGATATACGACTTCTTTAGTACGTATCAAACAAACAATTGTGGCCTCCACATTAGCCTGAATTAGAAAATTTTTGACGAAGAAATCGTAGTAAAAAACTATCTAATATTTACCTATACACTGGGTATTTTTGTTTGTCTCGCTTTAATTCTCATATAGGTACTTTTTAGTAGAACATATTAGTCCTACTACAGATAGTAGTCTACTTATTAGTAGTCTCTCATTAACCACGTTTGGTAACTATAGGTTATTTGTAACCCCTCACTAAAAACTAAGTATCATTTATAAGTAAAGAAAATTAATGACTAATATACTCACTCGCTAATAACGCAAGCGCCAGTTTGGTCATAACAAGGTGCGTGTACTTGAAGGCGACCTTCTCCTTGGATGAGATCATGGCGAGCTGGAGCACGGACAGCACACAGAACACACCCAACACTGTCACACCTATCGCGCCCACCACACCCGCTAGGTACACGGCCGCTGGAATAAGTACAATGAAAATTTAAAACATGTTGAATAATTAAAAATATTAATGTATGAATAAGTCCTTGAGAATTTATATGGCTATTTCTAGAACCTAAATAGAACGACTGCTTGTAGCAATAACTTAGTAAAGAAAATATACACAATAAATCAGAAAAAATCTTCCTTTATTACAAACACAAAACATTACGTAGCGCAATGTTCATCCCTACATAAGATCCATTTTTGGCAATCAAAAATAGCAGAAGAATTTTCTTTATAAAACTTGGACTAAGGTTAGTACGGTATTTGTTACCATGGTAACAATTCATACATATTTATCAATATTAGCTAACTGTGAAATCTGCATTTAAAAAACTAAAAGGCCAGCAATGCACCCACTACTAATTGTTCATGAGCTGCGGTAGCTGCCTATTATGGCTGTTCCGTAGGCTCGTTCGGCATATATTTTCCATGTATTTATCATAGGAAAATCGTAATGAACACGGTTCTAATGTTAATTTACGTTTTCTAAGCTGATCTTAACTCACTTTCAATATTATACCTGATTAACTTGCGTATGCACAGAGCGAAGTTAGTACATTATACACCAAAGCAATAATCTACTAGTGTCGTAGGTGAGTGACACTATAATAGTTAAAATAATTAAGTAATAGCTTAACCATTAGTCATATGTCCACGTCTGATTTCTGTGAACCAATTTCATAATTGCGTACTCGAAATGATTGCCAAATAATCATTTTTGTATTTTAATTAATACAAATATTTCTATATGTCTAGCAAACTAGTTAATTTATCTAGAAAATTATGGAGAGGCGGACGCAACTCTGCTGTTGCCGCATCCCGCCTAAGGTGATTGTTGGTGGCGCCTTGGGGTTTTAGTGGGTATGCACAATCGCGAGACCCACATAACCCTCCCGCACTAAGCAGTCGCGCCGCGGTGGGGTACCTATGCTCAATGCATTTCCCCAAGTACAAAAAAAAATAGTCAATTATAATTTTAAGAGTTTGCTTAACAGTTTTCGATGTGATACTAATTTCATACGTTTTGGTGTAAAAAATTTAAAAACTTAAAATTTTGCAAAAAAATATACAGTATTAACATAAAAATGAACATATATGTAGCATAGTCATAGTCATAAGGGGTATTTCATTAAATACTAATGGCAGCTTGGCACTGCTAGTTTTTAAAAATATTGTTGGTAAATAAATAAAGCCCTTGTTACATCTTATAATGAAATAGTTTTTGAGTTGATTAAATGCAAAAATACACATATATCCTCTTAATGATATATTAAATAATAATACAATTAACTCCCAATTAAAACAGCAAGAGTAATTCACACAATTAGGTCGCAAACTGTGCTTCAAGGCTTTTTCACGGTAAATTAATGAATGAAACATTCAGTTATAAACTTCTGCTATAACATACGGTAAATTTCCGATAAGGACTTAGAACTTTTAAATTGAAAACAGAAATTGAATTTCTTTAAATAGAAAAGGGGTAAGAAACGATTAGATAAGGATAAGCT
Source organism: Pieris macdunnoughi (assembly GCA_905332375.1). Lineage (NCBI taxonomy): Eukaryota > Metazoa > Arthropoda > Insecta > Lepidoptera > Pieridae > Pieris > Pieris macdunnoughi. Next base: position 186,165 of record CAJOBZ010000013.1, on the reverse strand, counting down.
TTGTGTCTAGACTTTGAGAACGAAGCCATCTTTAATTAAATGAAATTAAATAACTCGAAGAATTATTGATAAAACGATAAATGACAATATGAGCGAAGCTGGAATATTTAAAGTTAGCTATACATTGTTGTTCTTCTAACTATACTATGCGTGTTAAGTATTTGGTCCACTGATGCATGGTGTTTCTTACCTTGAAAATCAAAAACTTTGCGGTTAAAAAGAGTGGCGAAGAGTTCTTGCCCGCAACAATAGAACGTAGTGTTTTTTTAGTTTATTTTTAATGACTGAATAAATTTTAATTTGTAATATAGGGCAGGTCAAGTATTACGTAATAAGATTTACTGCAATTGCTCCCCCCCCCTCTCCTCTTATCAGCAAAAGTAAGCAGAGCTCTCAAAAATAATAGTATTTTTTTTTGAAGGAATCCTCGAAAATGCATTCCGTTTTCAAGCATAGACAATGTGTGGGTAATATGTGTAAAAATGTAAATAATTACTGTTGACGTAATCACCAAACAAGAAAATCAAAAAAACCCTCCCTCCTGTGCTCACGTAATACTTGAACGGCCCCTTTGAAGAAACTATATTTTTGCCTACATATAATTACGAGAAAAAATACTTCGTCCTAAGAAACTACATTCCATTTTTAAAATGATAGGTATTTAAACACACGACAAGGTCACCGATGACTCGGATTAAGATATTAAATTATGCGTGATGGCTGTTTACAATTGCAAGAAAAACATAAAAAAAAAACCCTGAACACGACACAATGGCGTGACATTGGATTGCACTGCAAACAATTGTGCTAAATAGGTGCAATTTCGTTTGTTATCTTCTCTGTATATATTATCCGATTTCAAATCATTATCTGTCTGAACTTCTCTTTATGAAGTATGACAATTTTGACAGAGCTCTAAGGAGAAGATCGTGACTTACAAAAATAGGTTTCGAGAAATAAAATTCTGTTTCTTGTCAGTTCGTGACTAGCGCGAATCTTTGTTATTTTTATCACCATAGAATGTATTATTTGTTAAACCGAATCCTTCAATGTGAAGACACACATAGAGACACAAACCACCAATATAAAATAAACCAATCGTTACATACACAGTAATGGTTGACCTTAGTCAGCCATTGTAATAGATAATGAATTTATGAATTTACTATAATAAAGAATGGTCCATATCAGCAACGAATTTCTTTATTAGTTAGTTGACTTCAAGGAGAATAAGGGCTGACAGAAAACTCTTTAGCTTTCAATATCTATGGTGGACACCAGGCAAACGCTACAGAGTTAGACTACGCAAGATGGGATGATGACATCAAAAAAATCGCTGGTCCCCAATGGTTACAAATAGCTTGGGATAGAGAAAGCGGGCAAGCCTTGAAGGAGGCCATTACCGAAGAGGGTTCTTGATACATACTAACTGAAAAAGATATTTACTAACACAGGATAAGTTGATAATAAGTATATCAGAAAATTAATTAAAGTTTATAATAAAATAAATATCTACGGTGGACTGTTTTAACCCATTAATTAATAGCTAAAGTAACCGTACCCGGGGTTAATATTGTTTTTTATATGAAGGACCTTTCATCAACTTTTTGCTACTAGACTCGGTCGACCTATATTATTATAAATATACATTGAACAATATGGTGTGTTTATAATGTGTCTATACTATTATAAATCTATATTATAAGCGACATTTCTGCACGTTTCATAACGTGACTCTGAGTCATTCATCGTGCATTGTTTTCGCCTATCATTTTCCTCGAGAAAATTCTGTTTAAATTGAATTTTTTGCATCTTGTTTAGTAATTTTTTAATCAAGGATGGTTGTATTAATATTTCTATGCAACAAGATTATTGTATATTTTAAAGACACTTTACAGATATTGTAAAGTATAGTTTTCGTGTTTGTGTATCTGTGAATAAACACATTTTTATTTATTTATTTATCTATTTCGTTATTTTCTCCCGGTAATAGTTCTCCATATTTCTAGGTCTTCCCCATTCTGACTGCTACAGGGTAGATCAAGTAGGTGGCACTGAATAACTCATCCAGAGCGTTTGTCCGATCGGCCACGTGAACGTTTCCCCACGTAAACGGTTCTTGATTGACTCGAGTCAACAAGTCTCTCAATGGATTAAATATTTATAATATATGATATGTTGTATGAACAACGTCTTTCCTTGAAAAATTGGTCCGGTTTCCGAATACTGTCCTTAATATCAAACAACAAATTTAACTTACTCATTTTCCAGTCGGATATAACAATGCAAACACCTGATTCAACGCTGTCCCATATACGGACGTAGTATCTAAACAATCATGCACCTGTTTTCAAACAATTCTATAGACATTATTTATTTAACCAAATTGGACCTACTTAACATCTGTAGCAAGAATATTGAACTCTATCTTATTAAAAAAAGATTATAAAACACTAATCGTGTACCATAATCAAATTTGTATAAACCAATTAAAACCCGGAAGTCCATTGTTCGATTTATTTGTTTATTTCGTAATCCTACAGCTAAAAAAAAATTATATATAAAAACAAACAATTACACCAAAAATATAGCCAAAGATGGAATACTTACATAATATTTACAAAAATTTTCAAACATTTACAAAAGAGAAAAAGCAATAAAAAAACATTCAATACATTTACTAAGTAATAATAATTTGGATGTAATGGTGTGTGAGGGTTTGCGGAAAAACAATAATTATTCTGTGTCAGCACCGGTAGGTTTTAAAACCGGCTGCTAAAAAATGCCTGCGATGTGCTATATGTTACGAGACATTCATACAAACAAACCATTTAATACAGACATAAATATGTCCTAAATAAATAAAAATACTAATGCTTAGGTCCCTTGAAGAGGGAACACAGCTATTGCTCCATCATCATCAGCTGTGTTATTTTTTTTATTAATGTAATAGGAGGCATACGGGCAGGAGGCCCACCTGATGTTAAGTGATACCGCCCATGGACACTCACTCACATTGCCAGAAGGCTAGCAAGTGCGTTGCCAACCTTTCAAGAATTGGTACGCTCGTTTCTTGAAGGACCCTAAGTCGAATTGGTTCGAAAATACTTCAGTGAGCAGCTGCTTCCACATAGCGTTGGTGCGCGCCAAAAACTGCCATAAAAAACGCTCAGTTGTGGAACGACGGACGTCGAGGTGATACGGATGGTATTTTGTATTCTGCCTTGACGTCCGATAATGTAACTCAGCTGCAGGTATTAGGCCGAACAACTCCTCTGATTATTTGCTATTATTATTGATTTCTTGGTTACAATACAATTATGTATTTACGGTGTATATTCGAGGATCCAAGCGACTTCTTCAATGCAAAGAGTCCCTTCGTGTGCTGCGATTTGTGGGCTATTCGATTGTGAGGAAGTTGCCTGCGCCTTCTTAACTTCTCATATCATTTTCACACATCTTCATCTATTCTATATCCTCTATAACATATTTTCATAAGTATCTGAGTGTCTTCATTCTAACATGTATGATGTTTGAGAGCAAAAATGAAATAAATAAACCAACCAAATTGCAATGATGAGCGCCGGTTTAGTGACGCCCGAGACACAAGTCAACTTCATTGTGGCCTCATTTGAATATTATAAGAGTCTAGATCTAAACGACTCATTAAAAGCGTGGGAACTAAACGTATAATGCCATTAATGGAGTGCTATTAGGTTCATCTTTAGACGAGTAAGCGACTTAAACTAGGTTCGCTACTTTCTAGTAAAAGTAAGCTTTCTCATTAACAGGAAAGAATGTTCCTAGGCGCCTGAGCTTTCTTTGTGAATAGGCATTTCTTAATCGGGAGTGATCTTTATTTCCTCTTTGCGCAGTGTCATATATGTAGAATTTACAGAGTATGTACACAAAGTAGCTAAAATCAATGTCTTATGATTTTCCTTCAAATAAAGCTACATTTTGTTTTTATGAAATATAATATATAAAATTCTCGTGTCGTTTTCGTGCCCTCCTCCAAAACGGCTCGACCGTCTCAGAAATTTTGTGTGCATTTTCATCCCCCTAAATGTTAGGGTAGTCCCCCCAAATATTTTTTTTTATTTTTAGATATTTTTTTCTGTTTTTTTTTTTTTGTCGCTTAAAAAATACATACAACCCCTAACTTTCACCCCTCTACGTCACCCCTATTTTTTTTTTAATGATTTGTATTGGCAAAACGACGTTTGCCCGGTAGCTAGTACTGTATAAAGCCCTAGGCTTATACATAGTGTATCATATACATATTAATTCACAATTATTAGAAATAATTCATTCCGAAAAAAACAAGTTACGAATTAACGCAATCATCACAATTAAACAAAAGTTTCGCAAGTCAGTAAAAAGACCTCTTAGCAAAATTCTATTCCATACATATTACATAGGCACTAACATGAGACATTATTTAAAACTGACACCAATTTGAAATTACAAGCAGAAACAAATATGTTACTATGGCCCATGCTTAGCCCTAAATATGACTCCGGTATGTCACATATATTGAATTTTGACATACTGTAGTCAAAGTTCGCGCAACGTCTTTGAATCTTACCCTCACGTTTGTCACAAAACGCATTGGACTTTTTATGTTACAGGAGGTGAACGGGCAGAAGTCTCACCTGATGTTATGTGATACCGCCGCCCATGGACACTCATACTACCAGAAGGCTGGTACGCTCTTTTCTTGAAGAACCCTAAGTCGTATTGACTTGACAAAAGGCAGCATGAAATAATAATAATAAATTTATTCATGCAATATACGTTGTGAGTTGTGACAGAATTCATATATCGCTAGTCCCCACACTAATCTCTGTATTGTATGTAACTAGGTAACAATTAGTCACTAGTATATGGTACATGTTTAAAACAGTTTTTTGTAACAACTAATCTTATAAGACATTAAGAATGTGTGAATATGTTAGTGTGTGAATGGGTGTGATTGCGCATGTACTTGAGAGTGTTGCTAAGAGTTGTTATAAACGTGCGCTGTGTCTGTTTTATTTGTGACACCTCAGAAACACACTTTGTATAGATATTTATAAAATACGATAGTGTAGTTAAGTAACAGAACTTAATCTTGAACAAATTGATTTCAATACGTGACTTTCCAATTTACACAGAAAAAGAAATATTACTAGACATTCCTAGACGAGTGAAAGTATGGAAGATCGATTTAGCATAATCGATAAACACTCGCCATTTTTAACCTTACTTTTCCCTCCTTATTATTTTTTTTTTTGGCTCTGGCACGGTTTGTGCATTAGCCAGCGTCAAGTATAAGATTTTTATAATTCGTGCTTTTTGCCTTAGAAATTCGACCATGTCCTCCATGTACGGTTTAGGCACTCGCCCGGTACCGCACAATCCTCCCAAAAGCCGAGAACAAATTAAATTAATTTAAAATAAATCAATTAAATTTTAAAAAAATTAATTTAATTTTATTAATATTTAATATTTAATTAATAAAATTAAACAAAATAAATTAAATTAAAACTTGCCCTCGAACCGGGAATCGAACCCGGTACCCTTCACCTAGCTGCCACTTAATAAGACCGCTAGGCTATGAGGCCCCCTAAACCCCTACTTATTTCAGCCTAATAAAATAAATAAAATAGACATATACACTATAAAATACACTCATCTGTCTCTTTCTATCACAGCGTAAATACAATTTGACAGAAAGAGTACGCTTTTTTACGCTTACACCTGTGTCTATAATACATTGACTGCTATTTCAAATTTCAAGAATAAAAATTTGAAGATATTTTTCAAGATAGGCCTTGAAAAGGCTTACTTACTGACTGATCTATGAAGTTTATACGTAACTCCTGTAGCCTACATTTAATAAATTACTACAATGTTTCTGGAGGACGATTAGGCTTTGAAGAATAACTAAAATGTCAAAGTCAAGACGATTCGGCATCGATCGCTACTTGATAAACAATATTTCAAAATCAAGGTCAAGGATCAATCTTGTTGACCCTTGATAAAGCAATAAAAGTTTATATTTATTTGTTCTTTACGAAAGTAGTCCGTGTGAAATGTCGTAATTGTTATGCCTCACAGTACGAAATTCAGTACATACATTGTTTCACTATTCTTATATGAATTTTCGTATTGTTTCGTATTCGTACAACGCACGAAAATTAAATGTTGTCCGTTGCTTTGAGATAGTGGTTCGTTTTACTTGAAATAATATTTATTGAGCAGTGTTAGCCTAGTGGTTTGATGCGGGTATCCCCTAAAGTCGTACACCAATGCATTTTTCTTACGCAAATTTCTCGCGCTGTGAAGGTAGATTCTGATGAAGTCGGTATATGTAAAAATATGTATATACGGTCAAAATCTGTTATAAAGACTTCGAAGAGACTACACATATTTGGTCGTAACAGCCGATGTCGTTGTTATTAGTACCTAATACATAGAATTCAGCCGGGACCTTTGATTTTGGTCAATATAACCGGTATGTTGTTCTAAACGATATCGTTGTAAACGGTTTGGACTGTATATATATATAGGAAGACATATCTGGCACAAAAGGCTGATCACCCATGTGTCCAGAAATTATTTACCCCATTATTATTTTTTTAGGTTAGAACTATTTCTCTTAATTTTAATATTCAATGTGTCCCACGCTTTAGAATTTATGGGTCAGTAGGAGTAAGGCCAAGCACGTAAGAAGACAAAATTAGACTAGAAAATAATCGGTTTAATAATAGTATTATTTATTCCTTTTAGTCAACTTATTATCAGATTTAAAAAATCAATAAATCTCTCTCTATTTCTAAACCATTATTCCCGTAATGGTTCAGAAATAGTGAGCAATAGACGCCGTTCTAGGTTTAAGATGTTAAATAAAATAATCACGATTCTTGCTGGTCGTGACTTAGAGCACATCTTCCAAAAGGATAACTATTTACTCTAATAAATCACGAAACTTTATACCTAGAGACTGTATATATATAGGAAGACATATCTGGCACAAAAGGCTGATCACCCATGTGTCTAGAAATTATTTACCCCATTATTATTTTTTTAGGTTAGCACTATTTCTCTTAATTTTAATATTCAATGTGTCCCACGCTTTAGAATTTATGGGTCAGTAGGAGTAAGGCCAAGCACGTAAGAAGACAAAATTAGACTAGAAAATAATCGGTTTAATAATAGTATTATTTATTCCTTTTAGTCAACTTATTATCAGATTTAAAATATCAATAAATCTCTCTCTATTTCTAAACCATTATTCCCGTAATGGTTCAGAAATAGTGAGCAATAGACGCCGTTCTAGGTTTAAGATGTTAAATAAAATAATCACGATTCTTGCTGGTCGTGACTTAGAGCACATCTTCCAAAAGGATAACTATTTACTCTAATAAATCACGAAACTTTATACCTAGAGAGCGTAACTGCCAGATAAAGTTATGAATTAACGGTTTTATGAAATTTATTGGTACTTTCAAGTTTCATTATAAAACTGTATAGTGTATATTCCATACCTCAAATAGCTGTATATTATTTCTAGGAAACATTTTTTTAGTTCAATAAAAATAACTATCTACACTAATAAAAAAATAGAGATTGATCGTAGAGGGGTGAATATTGAGTGTTGTATGTATTTTGCTAAAAAATAAGAATACTAAATTTGGGTGGACATTTTAGTTATCACTTAGGGGTTTAAAATATAGTAGCTGTTTCAAAGACTTACTAGAAATGCATAAAAAATTCATAAGATTCGGTCGAGCCGTTGCGGAGGAGTATGTATAATATGACAAAAAAAGCTGTAACTGAGAATAATCATACAAATACGCCAATGAATAGTGTTTTGTAAAACACGCAAAAATGTTAAACAAAGATTAAAGATTTAAATTGCTATAACGTTAAAAATAGGTTTTAGTTTGAAAGTAAAATATACTAGGGTCAGGTGGGGTAAATGCGAGTACCATAACTAGATTGACACATTCAGCTATATGTTATTTTGTGGTCTTTTACAATTTACAAATAATTTTTACTGTGAATATTAAACATGTTTTAGGCTTTTGTTTTATGTAATTACTTATATTTAATTATGGATGATTACAGATTAACTATCTATTGCATTTTCCCGGTGTAAATGTAAAAATTAAAATTAAAATTCTAGTAGTGTAGATAGTTACTAATCTGGGGTAATAGTAATATAATACGCAAATTGAAATATACTTTGGTTTTTATTGCAACGAGATCAGTAAAAGTCTGCGAGTCCATCAGATTCAATAAGTTGTCAGAGTGTAGTGCAAGAAGTACTTTACGTGTATAAGATATGCCAGCACTAGTTTCTTTTGTGTGTAAACAGTTAAAGTTATGGTATTACATTTGCCCCGTTCATGCATTTACCCCACCTGACTATAATTAAAAATACTTAACTATTTTCTATGTACTAAAAATAAAACAGAGATTAAGAATTAAGAAGATTACTTAATAAAACAATTATTTCTATTTACCAAATCACCGAAGTTTCCGTAACACTAGAAACACACAGCTTTATGTAGTTTCACTAAAATATTTCCGATTAGGAATACTTTTCACCACTCGTATCATTGACTTAACAAAAGAGTCTAAAAAGCAATTATGTAATTCCACTCGGCTCGTTATACCATCGACAAGGTGGCGAAAATACTAACGTGCGAACCCATCCCTAATAGACTCGTGTTAACGTTAAATTAATGTGATGAGGTAATGAAATTTTTCTAATCTAGAAAATGTTTATATATTAATTAAAACACTTCAACACAAAGACAATTGAACTAAAATTTGGTGCTCTCTTATTAAATTATTTCACAAATTTCCCTGAAACTTTTCACCGCTTTAGATAAAGTAAAATGTTCTGAGGTATAATTAAATTTATTCTAATCAATATTTTTGAAGTTGTACTTCTTTAGGCGCGTTATGAAAAATTGATGAGAGTGAAATTTTACGATTGCGCGCGCACCTATGACACAAAATTGGCAGTGTGATATAGCGTGCGCGAGCGAGATGGGAATAAGACAAACTACAAGTAAAAAGAAATAGAATATGCGTGAAGCTAACTTCACGCATATTCTAGCTTAGCAGCTTAACAAGAATTTTGAATGACCATGACAATTGACATCTGACAATGACATTTACCTTTTAAACAAATATAGGAGTTTTAATTATTGTTTAAAATTAATAATTATATACCTAGTTATTTTCATTATACAAAATATTTGTGAAATAATATAAAATATTTGTGAAAAAACTGTTCTAACCTTCCTGAGTGCTTCAATACAATTGAGGTTAACTATCCGTATGTATTATCGAGTATTATTGTTGATTAAAACTGAAACATGAACCATTATTCATTGCTTTTGTTTATTGCGTTTGTTACAGCAACTTTTTAGAAATATTCTACGACCCTATATATCAATAATTGAGAACAAAGATTTAAGCACGAATACTAATAAGGAGAAAATGAAGGCTTGGAGCGATATAACAGAGAAGTAAACATTTTAATAAGTACCTGCATCTCAAAAAAATGACCACATTATTTAATCAAAACATCAGATTTAATCTAGCAAATATAAGGACAAGAGACAAAAAACAATTGATGAATCAGTGGAAGTGCACTAAATTGAATACAAAAAAAGAGTTGTCATCTTATCACCGTGAAACATCAAAAACTGGAGGTGGAACAAAGCCACCATCACCTTCTCGAGACACAATGGTTTGAAGTAGATTTCAATGAATTTGATTGTGATGGTGTCGAGGTAGGAATGTTAATTATAAATATGATGTATGGTGATGTTCAAGGTTCAACCTTTCAAGCATAGGCATATGCTTACAACATTACTTTATTCCCCTACAGGGTAGTTAGAGATATTGTAATACCTCAAAACATCCATGTTGCAGTTGTAGTACCGAAACTCTGTCCTGCCAGAAGTGAGCCCATTCCCACTTATAATGGACAGTGGGTATAATACACCTTAATACCTGAGTGCGAACCACTCACCATGATACTTAAATTAATAGATGTTATTTATATATTTCAGGTTATTACAAATAAAATCATTTTGGAAACAATTGATATCCCAAAAGCAAATAAAGCCAACAATGACAAGGTAATAAATCAGTTTTGACATAACTTGAATACTAAAAAAAGCCAAACAAAGGTGTGCACAACAGTGACAACATAACTTAACAATTTCATTATTTTGTAGGATTAAAGAAAGGTTAAAGAAAATCATGTCGAACTGAACAACAAGAATCCCCAAACAACTCCAAAGAAACCTACAAGGAAGACACCGGTATTATATTTAAATTATCTCTATCTTTAAATAGAATAAAAGAAAGTTGCTATCCAGGTCTGTAGCATGTGCTACAAATTATATTATTAACACATTTATATAATTATATTAATATAAATGTGTTAAAAAATTTATAATATGAATTATAAAAAATTTTAAGTTTTGCATGGACAGAGCTTAAATTAATATTCTCTTATTTGTTGCAGAAAGCAAGTAGTTTTGGAGAAGCCTCGTAGATGCACAACCAAGTAATGATTAATTTAAAATTACAAACCGAAATTCTGATGAAGACATTAGAGTCACTTAAAAATAAATAGTATAATGAAATAAAAATGTTTTAAAGATAAATAGTGTTTTATTTGTTTAATGTAAGAGAATAATAATAAATATTTATTTAATTAATTTTTCAAATGTAAACTGAACTTTATTGACTTTAATGACTCCTTTTCCAGTCTTTGATTATTTAATTGTAATTAATTATTTGCATGCAATCAAAAACTATTTTTAATAATGCCAAAGAAGTATAACTTCTTACGCGCGTACATAAGTACACGCACCCTTTTTTTTATATTAATTAAAACGATTTAACAAAAAGACAATTTAACTACAATTTGGTGATCTCTTATTGTTAAACAAATTTCCCCGAAAGCTTTAGATATAGTATATTAAAATTTATACATATAACATTAGCGTTCAACATTAAAATTACATATTTAAATACGAAAAGGGAAAACGATATATATCCAACTCTCTCTTGTATTTATTGTGTAAGTTTTCATAAGTTTAAATTTAAGGGAATGGTCCACAATATCAAAATACTTCGTCTATATTATAAGAAATTCCCTGTTAATACAAATTACATAATTCCCTTGCCAACAACTAAAATAGCTAAATGAAACACAAATGTAGGGTGTGTAAAATGTTACAGCACGCAACTGTCGTGTATAATCAAGGTGCTAATTAATATTGTATTCTGTCATGTTTCTAGAGTTTTCTATAAACATTACATAACAAAAATCATCATCATACAAGGGCCACGAAAACCTTGCGTAGGCGAAAATTTACAGTTATCAAACAAGGCCTTATAACATTTTAAAATTAAAATAACTGGAGAACGGCTGGACCGATCTTCATGTTTTTTTAATTGTTGTATTGGTCTCCGTATAACAGAATCATAACTACAAAAAAAATGTCCAATAGAATATGGGTTTCCTAACTGTCAAAGATGTTATGTTCATCTCGTCAATACGCTAATTAAGCTAGTTGGCTGCGACATATCGACAATATTTGGATAATAGCATATCAGGTTGTCAAATAGTTATGTGTAAGAATAAAATATAAAGCTACTTAAATATACAACAATTTTATTTATTTTTGTGTTATTATCCTAATGAACCTAATATTTATTTTTTATTCATTATATTACTTTCATAAGATCTTACATTAAGTTTAGCTAATCTGTAACACGACATTCATTGACTGTTAGGCACGAAGTTCGCCAGGCAAAATTTAAAAAGGCACCACAGGCAGCACCTGACTTACTGTCCATTTTGCATTTATAACAATTTCAATACGGGTCACGCTAATTAATAATAGATAGGATATTGATTATTGTACCAATTAGTAGGTATTAAAAATTCAGTAACCAAACTGAATCCTTTCACTTGCTTAGACGTACGCGACATTAGAATTACAAATTTGAAAATCAATAAAGAACAAAGGAATTACACCTATAGTTTCCTTTATAGCGCCTTCCTGTGGGAAGGCGTATCCTTCCGTGATAATACAACATTTAGCCTTCAACAACGAAGTTTGGTTCAGGAATAAACAATAAAGCGAAACTAGGTTAAATGACTTTGTATTGGGTTACGTACACATCCATTCATCGCGGTTAAAGCTTTTATTGGCATTAATTCTGTAATATTTTAAAGTTTTAAAATACATATTATCGAAGAGCACAGCTGCTTTAATAGCGTTATATTGATTTAAATTATGAAGCGCAAATTAGGTTAAGAACTATTTATTACATTTTCAGTTGCAATGTTGTCTTTTAAAGCGTACAGACGCTTTCATCGATTTTTTTTTATAGAACGGGGGCAAACGGGCAAGAGGCTCACCTGATGTTAAGTAATACCGCCGCCCATGGACACTCTCAATGCCAGAGGGCTCGCGAGTGCGTTGCCGGCCTTTTAAGAATTGGTAAAAATAGTGTTACAAAAATGTTGTGAATACATTCTATTGCTTGCTTAATTTTGCTTTAATCTTACCTCATTGTATCTACAATATCTTATAATCCGAAATTCTAAAGTTATAGCTATACATGCAATGAAGTCATAGTTAATTATGTTAATTAAAAATGAAATGCTTTCATTCAATCGAAACTAGCAATCGAAGCTAATGACAAAATAAAAGAGATTTATTATAATCAGTCTGCTCGCTTTATTTTCGGCATCATAAATTTGTCTGGCTTATAGGTCAACGTAATACAGTGAGTCGATTGTAATCCCTTAAATAAAATGGAAATAATATGAAGATAATATAAAAATTTTGTTAAGCGAATAAGTATTAAAAAAAAACTAGTATGACCTAAAATTTGAAGTGTTTGTTTATTAGTTTTTGTATTTTTTTTTAATAGATACATTGTAATAGAAGATGCATTATAAATGTGACGTAATTTTATAAACAAATGAAAGCCGCTACGAATTAATGATTATTATGTATGGTAATACTTTCATATAATACATAATATACTCGTACACTAATAGTGTATATAAAGCACGAGATAAAATTGTTAAGAGAGAGATATATTAGGTCCTTACATATGAAATTGGCGTTTTGTATGGGAGGAACAAAAAGTCGAATATTTTTAAATATAATATATTTAATTAATCAAAGTATGAACCATTGTTTTCTATGCACTTTTGCCATCTCATAGGTAGTTCATTGATCCCTTTACTAAAAACCAGTCGGACGGGAATCAATACAATCTGTGAAGGCGATTTGGACTGCCCCATCAGAGTTAAATTTTTTCCCTTGCAAGAAGTTGTCCAAATTTTGAAAAAAATGGTAATCTGTTGGAGCAAGTCCGGGGAGTACGGAGGATGTCTTAGACATTACAATTGAAGCTCTTCTGATTTGGTAGCCGTCTGTTGTGCAGTGTGTGGTCTAGCGTTGTCGTGAAGTAGCAGTGGCGTGGAGCGATTGACCAGCCTAGGTTGTTTAGCCGCTAGCTTTTCTATCATGGTTTGCAATTGCTGACAATAGACATCAGCCGTAATAGTCTAACCAGATTTGAGAAAACTGCAATGAACAATACCGGCACTAGTCCACCAAACGTTTACAAGCAACTTTTTTGGGGTTAATTTTCGCTTGGGGCAGGATTTGGCTGGCTGGCCAGGATCCAACCATTGCGCTGAGCGCTTTCGATTATCGTAAAGAATCCATTTTTCATCACAGGTTATGATTCGGTTTAAAATACCTTCATTATTGTGCCGGTTCAGTAATGTAACGCAGCAGTCGACACGCGTTTGCCGGTTTGCTTCAGTCAATTCGTGAGGTACCCATCTTTCAAGCTTTTTAATCTTCCCAATTTGCTTCAAGTGAATTTAAACAGTTTTATCACTAACACCGCAGCCTGCAGCTAACTCGGACGTGGTTTGCGATGGATCCGCTTCCACAATAGCCTTCAATACTTCATAATCAACTTGGGTCTCAGGCCGTCCACGGGGCTTGTTCTACAGGTCGAAATTTCCAGAACGAAAACGTTGGAACCAAAAACGAACTGTGTTTTCTTTTGCAACATGACCGCCTTACACATCATTCACCCTTCGAGTCGTTTCCGCAGCACTAGTGCCACGGCGGAACTCGTACTCGTAAATAATGCGATACTTTAAGTTTTCCATTTTGTAAAATTAGTGACGCAAACAGAAAAAAACAGAAGAAAAAAACAAATTAATGACGGTCATCGAAGCACTGCAAGCATCGTAAATAGCTGTACAAATTTGAATTTGGAATTCCTTACCAAAGAGGAGAACATCGTGATTAAAGTGGCCAGTACGAAATACGCCAATTTCATATGTAAGGACCTAATATATAAAAGGGGAAAAATGTTTTGTCGACATTTCTTGAAAAAATTCTGGCCCCAAGGTTCTTGACAAAAATAATTATTAAAATCAAATTCCGTCATTAATGAAGTCGTATTCAAAGCTTTCACGAAAATCATTTCAGTTTCTCCACACAATTTCAGCCAGTATCCGTGCTTTGAACATTTTAATTCGTTTCAAGGGCGTTCGTAATCGGTCGTAAATACAGAATCGTCGATTAGGCTCATCGATGCTTTTATCTGACAGTTAGTTTATTTAGATAGAAAATATTTTGTATACAGCAACGAAATTACGATTCTATTTAACGAGAAAAATATGTTTTTAAAGAGTATAAAATGTCGGTTTGTTTTTGTTAGCCGAGGCTATATTTTCATTTAAGAAATATATTCTTATAGCAGTGTTTTCCTAGTGGCTTCAGCATGCGACTCTTATCCCTTAGGTCGTGGGTTCGATCCCCGGCTGTGCATCAATGGAATTACATTCTATGTGCGCATTTAAAATGCCCTCAAACGGTGAAGGAAACCATCGTGAGGAAACCGGCTTGCCTTAGACCCAAAAACTCGACGGCGTGTGTCAGAGGAGGCTGATCAACTTCTATTAGATTGACAAATGATCTTAAAACAGATATAGAAAGCTAAAGCCCAGACCTAAAAAGGTTATTATTACTTTTTATTTCAATAAAGACTTACTTGTCGGCCGGAACTTGGACACGTCGGTGCCACATTTCTCCCTGTTGTAGAGCAGTTTCTTGCAGACACGCCATGGTCCGAAGTAACCGTTGTCGAAGTTTGGATTCTCCACTGCAAAGAAAAGAAAACTAAATTGTAACATACACTAATGCGTGTTTAATAAAATTATTCGTGTCTGAGCACATGATGGCGGTTTTATATCACGATTCGATCAATGCCAATGTAAGTCACAAAGATCTTGTAAATGAGATTATAATCCAATTATTTAGACGCACTTGGACTATTGAAACAGCTAAGTTTGTAAGTATTGATAATTAATGTATGATGTTTTTATAGTAACACATGATTTAAACACACAATATTAAAACATGTACTTTTTTAAGGTAAAGGTTTAAAAAGGCAAATACATATTATATTTCGATTTATGAGTCAAACTTCGCGAAGATTCTCCTTTCAGAATCTCACGATATGAGAACTGTATAATACTATATTCGACACAAGGTGTTCATTTGTTTTTTCACAAAAAATTGGATGTAGATTAGACCAACTGTTATATCATAAAAAAATTAAAACGGATACACTTGAACCCGTATAACTGTAGCAGCTGGTTTCTTTATCTGTGAGATGGCAATGCTACAGAAACAAATGTCTGTCAAACATTGATAACGCATTGAAATTATTTACTTCGCAACCGCGTTAAAGTATGTTTAGCTTGTAACATGTTTTTAAATGCATCGATCAAAAAAATTGTTTGAAATGCATTCTCCACGCACGAAGCTTGCAATAAAATTTCATCAAATATTCGTATACGTAAATTTCAGTTTTTGATAGTGACATGTTACGTTCCGTACTATTTGTATAGTAAGCGAATTCTATTCGCATACTATACATCATGCTTCCGTTTACGTCTAGAAATAGAAATATAGTACAATTGACATAATTAAATGAAAAGGCGGGCAAGTGGAGGCCTTATCGCTTTCGAGCGATCTCTTCCAGGCAACCAATGAGAGAATAAAAACAATTAATTTAGATAAGGTAAGCAAGAAGTGCAAAATACATAATACATATTGTTATTTAGACAAAATTAAAGTAGGAACCAAAAACTAAACTAAAAGAGGACACATGAAAAAGATAAAGTGCACATGAATCACGATAATTTTAGATTAGTTTCACATCAGATGTGAATAGCTAATATTTGTACATACATCTACATCAAGGTAGATAGAGAAGGAGCTATTTGTTGGTTGGGCGTCTGAAGACTGATGTACCCAAATGATTCTTGACAGATGACTAAGAAAATTATGTGTCCACTCCATTGCTATACAAAATTACAATGCAATAATTACTGTAAAATTATTGCATGCAATCAATGACTCAGCTATGCTAATAACTAGAAATTATTATTGAGGATAATTGGTTAATTATCACGAATGTCTATTACCTATCTAAATTACTTATTTCACTGACGCAATTTGAAAAATTATAATTAAATAAATATTTCTATTTAACTTTCCTCACCGGACGTCGAGGCAGAATACAGAATACGAATTCCACCTGCATTACCTCGATGTCCGTCATTCCGTGGAACCAGCTGACGCCTGAAGTATTCCGAAACAATTCGACTAAGGGAGAAGAAGAGAAAAAGAGCGTAGCAATGAATTTAGGTCGAAGTCGAACATGATCACTCAGAAGCTGAATCAGTAACAATTTTTAACAAAAACTTCAATGGTAGAATATTATAATTCTAATCAATTCTCATAGGAAAAAAATTTAACATTCATATACGGAAAATAAATTTATTAAATAGGCTAAGTTCATATTCGTTGGGAATAAGCTACCTTCACTTTATTTGCCAAGAAAACGTCAAAAATTTTCTTTATTTATGTAAATTTATAAATCACTATTTTTTTTAAATCGACCCCTTCAAAAACTCCCTGGACATCTTGATAAAAATGTCCTCCTAAATTTTGTGGGGAAAACCCCCAAGATCAGTGTTGGCCTAGTGGCTTCAGCGTGCGACTCTCATACTCAGGTATGTAGTAGTAGTAGGTTCGATCCCCGGCTGTGCACCAATGGACTTTCTTTCTATGTGCGCATTTAACATTTGCTCGAACGGTGAAGGAAAACATCGTGAGGAAACCGACATATTTTAGACCGAAAAAGTCGACGGCGTGTGTCAGGCACTGGAGGCTGGTCACCGACTTGCCTATTAGATTTAAAAATGATCATGAAACAGATTCAGAAATCTGAGGCCAAGACCTAAAGAGGTTGTAGCGCCACTGATGTATTTTAAACCCCCAAGTAGGCATCACTAGCCTTAGCGGAGCTATCAAAATGACGGAGAAACTAACTAGTTACAACACATGCACTGCAAATTACCATCGGCACGTTAAGGGACCACATTTGCACCTAATTAACTCCTGACTCACGTGTCAATTGTCCGACCTTGTGCACTTCATTCGCTTTAGCTTTCTTACTCATATCGTTTTTAATTGCCCTATTGTTTGTGATACCTATTCAGGGCTTTAATCTCGATTATGAAAAGATTGTTCAAGCTGAATAGGAATAGCCATCAGTGTTTTCATTACTAGAAAGTTCTACGATGATCTAAGTTTTATTCACTAATATGAGATTTTATGAGACAACAGTTTAATGAAGAAAGAAACGCGCTTGTATAGACCAATTTCCAGCAACTTTAAGTTTTTTGGAAATTTTAAACTAATCATCCATGTAAGAACTTTGCAGATGTACTGATTTTGTTTTTACTATTTGATTTGTTCGCTTCAAACACGTACAAAGTTATTACTGAAATATACATACAAATAAAATATCGAGTGATCACCGAGGATGTATCAGTCATTAATATTTAACTAGCAAACATATTAACATAGAAGTATGTCAATGGAGTTGCAATGGACTACGCAGTAATGATTCATAAAAATCCCAATCAATAATTGCATTCAGAGCACGATAAACAAGAATTGACTTGATTCAAAAGGTTAATTTAAGACAAACAAAAAAATTTAATACTAGTGCAAATTGGTAAGAAAAACATAGGAGTAAAGTTATTAGTTAATGTATTTTATTTTATTGTTGATATTTTTTTAAACTAAAAAACAAAACATTATCATTATACTTCAAATACTCGTAGGTGACTGTAATATAACTTCGTTAATAAATCTATACTTTAAAATATGGAGGTGTTTTAAACTATCGATAATGACTTATCTTTATAATATTAGTGCAAATTTGTGAGTAAATCAAGGGAATAAAGTTATCTCTCTTATTTAAAACCCAAAAACGAATCATTTTTAACTTACTTCAAATAAGTGACTGAAATATAACTTCGTTAATTTTTCTATAGTTTAAATCGAGGAGGCGCTATATCCTATCGTTTATGCTTATTTTTAAAATACTAGTACAAATTTGTGAGGAAATCAAGGGAATAAAGTTATCTCTCTTATTTAAAACCCAAAAACTAATAATTTTTAACTTACTTCAAGTAAGTGACTGTAATATAACTACCTTATCAATCTATACTTTAAATCGAGGTATTTTAGAGTTTTTTAATCTCATTTAAAATAAGTGACGTTAATATAACAACGTCAATAAATAAATCTCGATAAAAGCAACAAATTTCATTTAATATCCAATCACGATTCAAAATTATTGATTGACGTAATCTTACGCAGTGACAATGAATGGATCGAAATGACGCAGTTATGCCAACTTACTCCTACAGAATGTGGCCCCTAGAACAAACATCAAATACCCCTAAATATCGATTAAAACCCCTAAAGTGTCTGTTGTACACTCAGTTTGAGGGGTAATCTAAATATTAAAATACATTCAAGTAACATAAAATTTCGATCTTGCAATATTATAGATTAACATTTCAGTTATACCCACGCTTGGAGTTTATATTTGGTTTAGTTTGTTGATTGGGTTCTTGGCTTAATATAAATTGTATAGAATCGTGTTATTATGAGAAAAAAATCTTGTATAAAGTACCCCCTAAATCATCATTTCTCAACTATTTTTACGTCGCGACCCATGAAAAAGCCAAAAAGTTAAGTAAAAGAGTCTCGCGACCCCGTCACTGAGAAATTATAATAGTATTAGCTGACCCTGCAAACGTTTGTTTTGCCATATATGTATTATTTCTAGGAAACATTTTTTTAGTTCAATAAAAATAACTATCTATAATAAAAATAGAATTCGTTGTAGAGGGGTGAAAAATAGGGGTTGTATGTATTTTTGTATGGTATATCGTAAAAAAAAAAAACTAAAAAGAAAAAAAAATTGGGGTGGACACTGGTTTGAAATATAGGTAGTAGGCTGATTCTTAGACTTACTGAATATGAATAAAAAAATTCATAAGAATTGGTCGAGCCGTTATTTTATATATATATAGAGATGTACATAGCGCGCTATTTACAACAAATCTTTTGTACATATATATTTAGTTTATATTTATTATTTTTCAACATACTGCGACCCCCTTTTAAAAGAAACTCGACCCCCCGCTTGACAAACGATTCCCTAAAATCCTCCCAGATCATCTTGTTTCCTCTAAATTTGGGGGAAAACCCGCAAGTTGGCATCACTGAAATTACGTTCGTGACGGCGCAGACTTGCAACCATTGGTTCATTACAGAACAATAACTCGTAAAGTGCAAGACGATAATTTTAACGATTTACAAAGCCCCCGTAAACCGATAGCCTACTTTTTAAAGAAATAGCATTATGAAACTAAACGTCAGACCGCACAATTAATTTTCACCAAGCAATATAGCGGCAATCAATTTTATTACGCACCCGTAGTGTATCAAAATTATATTTTAAATTGTGTACTATAAACTTGATTTAATCAAGTTTGTTTAAATTTGCTATTTGCTGTCATTAGTTTCTCTTAGAATCCCTCCACCGTATGCGACAAGATACACACAATTGTTCCATGTGCCTCGTACGAACTCGAATTACCTGCATAATTCGTCAATGTTTCGTTGTTGTTGGTTTTATCTAACTATAACACTAATTATAAGGATATTGATATTTTCCACCTCACCAAAAAGGATGTGAGGAAACATTTGAATAGGCGGGAAGACTTTGATTTTGTTTAAGCAGTAACACTCTAGTTTTTTTTTCTTTGAATCGTTTATCGTTTGCTTAATGTTAAATTTTAGTTTCTTTAATATTTTTTTTATAAATTGTACTTATGTTTTCTGTTTCATCTATGTATATTGTTTATCGGCGTAATCTGTTTTGGCTTTCTATATTGTCTAAGGGTTTTCTTTTATAATATGTATGTTAGCTGTAAGATTAGTAATAAATAAATAAATTCAACAGGGTACACAGTATCCACTACTAAACTCTTAGAAAATGTAAATTTAGAAGTATTTTTAGACGTTCATATGATACTTACAAAAAGGTTTAATTGGCCTATTGTTAGTGATACGCTTTATATTTATATTCAGCGCTTTAATCTCGATTATGAAAAGATTGTTCAAGCTGAATAGGAAATCTAGCCATTATAGTGTTTCCTTTACTAGAATACTACGATGATCGAAGTTTTATTAACCTGTTATGAGATACAACAGTTAAATGCATAATAACGCAGTTTAGTTTTAATATAATATGCAAAAATACGCGCATAGTAATTTTCGACATTTTGAACTATTCAGCCTACTAAGAAGGCCTCAAAAAGCTATAACATTTTTGTCGTTTTCATTTTATTTCTTAAAGTAAATAAACGTGGTTTAAATTTTTTGACTTTTTGATTTGTTTGCTTCATACATGTACGGATTTATTCCTGAAATATACATACGAATAGAAGATCGAGCGAGCACCGAGGTTCTAGATGAATCATTCATTAATATTTAACTAGCGAAGATATTAATATAAATTGAGATTTAATTAATATAAATCTATGTCAATGGTAATAACTATTAAACTGGTAGGAATTTTAAATTTAGAAGCATTTTTTCAGACGTTCAAATGATATTTATCAAAAGGTTTTATTAACCTTTCCTCTTTTGAAGTTATACGTCTTTTGGCGCGTTATGGAAAAATTACGAGAGAATTTTTCTATTAGTTAGTTTTTTCTACAAACATAGAATTTTTTTTTTTAAGATTTTTATCTTGTTACGCCAAATAAGTATAACTTCTAACGCGTATACAGTACACACACTTTTTTTATCTACTTATAATTATGGGCCAAACAATTAAAGGTACATACATTAATAAGATTCAACAAAATATTTGCACACATGTAAAATAAGGCCATATAGGGTTTATAACATATGTAAATATTATATTTATATACTTATTCGGTGATTTTTCACGCATCACGACATACGTCACGACTCACGATCGCAAACAATTAATAATATGACCCGGCGCTTCATTTGACATTGATACGTTCGTCTTTTTGTCCCATGAATAATAAACTAAACAAAAGCTTACAACAACATCAATCCTAAGACGTACGAGGTCGTTGGCTGTCAGAGTGGCATCGTCATGCTGCGATACGCACCAAGGCAGAACCGCATTATGGGGATCTTAATATGTAATTAATTTTACATGCATTGAGTAATCATGGAAGCGATAACCGGAGAGTACTCATTTACTAATTGATTATTTACAAATGTGTTCCAAATTTAAATTTCGAAGCTAATTCTATGCTATTCGAAGTAAAAGGGAGAACGGAACTAACATTACAATTGGTCAACCTCACATACACGCGCGACACTAAGGCCTCGATATCTAACTCGATACGATACCAGGATACCTCGTATCGTGGTGCACCAACCAGTGGCGGTATAACCACACCTGATCCAGCTACGGATTAGTAGTGGCTTTAGCGACCTTGGGAGGAAATATTCCCTTAAATGTCTGGGGCAGAAGGCAACGCTCAATATTATTCCCTAGTAGTCAGTAATCACGAAAAAGTCTAATAAAAGACACGCTTCACGAGACTGTAATGGAGACATTCATCAGAAGAAGAGGAATCATCGAAGCACATTTTTATAGTAATAAATCTTATTAACCAACTCTGTCTTAACCGCGAATGTACAGTACCAAAACAACAGTTACACTATTGTTAAATATTATCAAACAAATCATAAACTTGTCGCTTGGACGGTTGTATTGAGAATCAAAACTTCCGTTATCAAGTTCAATATTCCTTTTTGTCAGAATGTTTTTGCTGCGATAAATACGAGATACCTAAACAAAGACTTACAATCTTCGAAACCAGTTGTAATCGTAGATATTGGTGTATTTGTTATTTTGACCGGTTTTAAAGCCCGTACGCTTTAACTCTCAATTCAACTTAAAAAAAGTGCGTGCGTACAAAGTACACATGTCAGAAGTAAAACTTCTTTGGCAAACTAATTTTTAAGTCTTGTTCATATTTATACAAATCCAAAACTTTAGATTTCCGAACTTAGGAGGGAGGGAAAAAGTAAGATATGTTAGTATCATTAAGATATTAAGTGTCGAAAATCAATACAAATTATATAACTATTCAACGATAAGAGAAACACGTGGCATTTTAATTTACAATTCGTCATTTGGGATTTTAATAAATTATTTTGCATAAAATATAAAATACTAATATTTCATAAATTCTCTTTACGAAATTTCAATTTTAAAAATAGAATTTCTATAAGGTAATTTGCCCTCCTCACTCTCAATCGGTTTCAATCGCTCTCTTTCTTTTAGACAAGTTGTTGTCGACAAGAACGCTGCACATCTTCGTGACACTAATATTATTATTATTGCGTTTCATCCGTAAAAAATTTACCCTCATGCGTCTAAAGAAGTTTCACTTCAATAATTGACAGAATTCAATAACAATCTTGGGTTTTAACAATACCTTATTGACGACATAATCAGTGTTGGGCTTATAACTTCAGCGTGCGACTCTCATCTCTCAGGTCGTAGGTTCGATACCCGGCTGTGCACCAATGGACTTACTATGTGCGTACTTAAAAAACGTAAAACTCGCTCGATGAAGGAAAACATCGTAAGGAAACCTTGAAGGCTTGAATTAGACCCGAAAATTCGACGGCGTGTGTCACAGGAGGCTGATCACCTACTTGCCTAGGTATTAGATTGACAAATATTCATGAAATAGATTCAGAAATCTGAGGCCCAGATCTAAAAAGGTTGTAACATATTTATTTTTATTTAATTGACAACATAGGGGGATGTGTTTAGATAGCTCATTGTATGTCACAAAAACAGTATAAACACTACTTATCCAATATTTGATATATTCGGTACTGGGCTGATCAATTTAAAAAAAAAAAGCGAAGTTAATCGAAAAAGACAATAATTATTTTTAAATCAAAAATTACTAGTAAAAACTAAAATTGGAATTGGATATTATTTTTGTAAAATATGTTCACCGTAATTGTCAATTCAAGCCTACGGTAGGTATGCCCAGAAAGGGCAGTCATGGCAGCCCATGGACACTTTTAGTGGGTGCTTTGCTTGCCTTTAAGGGAGGACTCTTACTTTTAACAGTTGGAGGTCGTATCACTCAGAGATGACCCCCACCCGGAGTTGATTCTACAGTTCGCTAGTTCGCAAAAGTATCTTGTGAAGCGGACTATGGAAGACTTTCAGTCATCAAGACGATGCTCATGAACTTTTGAAAATGTATTTTAGAATAGATATATTGTAATTTTTATATAAAATGCATTATATATGATGCGGTGTAATTTAATAAATAAACAGTGTTTTTCAACCTATTAATTATTTAATAACTCTACTTTTTATAAAGCGACAATAAATTGAGCCAATTTTTAAATTCATTATTCAGAGTATGGTTGCGTAAGTACTGTCTACAAAATCCGTTAAAATATTTTATATTAAACACAAAATTTTAGTACGATATTTGAATAACGAACTTACAATATTGTTATTGTTTGAATTGAATATCTCGGTTGCATACAAGGAATTTCAGTACCATTCCAAGTATAGTTACGTTTATTTGACCTAAATTTGCGGAATTTCGTGGTATTGATACCTTGAACTTTCGATATCTTAGACAGAATTCAGAAACGTGTAATTTTGGAACGACGTTTCTACTAACAATTTGATTAGATTTACAGAGACAACAGAAGGTCAAAGGTTAATCATGGACAACTATAACGTTAGAATATCTTCAACTATTTTGAATATATAACTTTTCTTTTTTGTCGTATCGCCTTGACGAGTACCTTGTTTCTGGTTTGTAGTTTATAGTTAGGTGATAAATCGTCTAGTGCCACATGTTAGAAGCTTCATCGATAGCGATATTGGATGATAGATAACTATTAGTTATAGAAAATACACATTAGCAGAAAGATCTCTCTTTGTTAGTAAAAGTTACTTTCCTTTAATTATTTTTTTATGTGAACTATAATATATGTATATATTTTTATGCATGTATACATTTGATTTTAATAAAGTTTTGAAATTGATTTATTAAGGAGATTTAGCAGAGTTCGTGTTAAAGGAGAAAATTATTTGCTATATCATTATAATTTTAAATTAAGATTAAAAACTAGAATGTTATTCATACTTCTTTAAACTCTACCTATCAAATGAGAATTACAATATATCACCGAAGTTGAACGTACGGTATCTAAAAGCAACGCCATAAGCAACATGGTACATCAGTACAAGTTTTGTGACAAAGGTCCCAGGGTCAACGACCTGTTTGGCGGGCGGATCACATTTTAAAATGCACCATGGAACGTGGGCGTCTACGTTTTAAAATGCAAAAATATCACAAAGCACAAAAACGTTTCGGGCTATTCTTAAAATTGACAATTGTATACCTCATTTTTAATAGTATTATAAAAACTATTCTTATTTCTGATAAAACGTAAAATGTTATGCACTGTGACAAAAAACCATTATTAACAAAATATCGTTTAGAGCAAGAACCATTTAATTATAGCAATCGCGTCAATCTACTCACGAAGTTTTAATACAAAAAGCTATCAATATCCCGTTAATCTCGAGATAGGGCTTTAGAAAGGTAAAAGTAAGACAATGTATAGCAGATTCTACCGTCCTACTTTGCTTAGGATTGAAACTTCCGTTGATAAATCCGGTTTTTTCTCGTGTTAAAAATAGATAATGTACGTGTTTAAATGTTTAACGGTCGCAGAGTTACGTTCATTTCTAGAATTTTGAATGCAATTTTACTATTGATGTTTTTGCATTATCAGATAATTTGCGTAAGACAAGAAAGAAGGCCATACTGGGTAACCGTAAAATCTTCTACTTTTACATATAGTAAAATTACTATTAACCTATATATTGTATAAGGGAGCGTTCAGTATTACGTCACGCAATTTTTGGAGATTCTTGTCTTCATCCCTATCTCTAAATAAAAAATAATATTGAAAGACTGTTATAAATTGCAAATATTAGGTTATTATGTATAAACAACCTGTGAAAATACAAGAAGCGATACATTGAGAGTTATGGGAGCATGCGGAAGTATAACAAATATTTGATTATTTTAGAAGATATTTACTATACAGACTATATGACTTTTATCAAATTTTATGTGTTACCACTATACCCAGCACATACAAGCACCCGTATTACCAAGAAAATTAATTGTAGGAGGCTATGTACAATGTAGAAAGAAATTACTTACAATAATAGGACTGCAGTGAGAGTGCTATGTCAGAATCATCTGAAAGAATTAGTCAAGCTTATGTTATAATGAAAAAGTCAAATGTTTTTTAATTGTCAAGACTGTGAAGTACCTTTGGTAATAAAGAGTATTTTAATAATGTTGAATTAAAATGAAGTGTTAGTGAATTCAAACTTAAAAAATAATGTTTCGACCAAAACTATTTAAGTAGCATTTCACAGCTACCACAATTATAAAATATTAAAAAAATAAAATCGTACTTACAGCTATAATAATAACCCCAAGTTGGCAGTCCAATGGCAACAGCGCCAACTACAAAGCACATAAACCCAAGTATGACAACAGCTAGGGAGTATAGCGTTTTTCCCCTGGCCATGACTGCATGTCTCAGCCAAACTCATAGAACCTTCTACAGGACATCAGGAACAGTGCATATCACTTAAGTTTTATTAATCTGCAAAATAAAGTGAAGAAGTTTTAGCTCTACTAATAAACATCTCTTAATTTATAATTTTTAGTAAATTTAATCTTCAAGTTACTTAAGTAATTTATTACATTACGAAAATGCTCTTGAGATAAACGGTTGAGAACCCCATTTCTTGTAATGTCTATTTAATTAGATATAAAATAATATGTTCTTAACATATATTAATAACAAGTATTTATAGACTTATCTTAATATTTAAAAAGCACAGTTATTATATTATTAATTTATAAGCAAGTACATAATCAAATGTTTACTTCTAGCATCTCTAACAGATATTGGAATTCTAATAAGACTATGTAAGTTCTACTACAAATCTTACTTGAAGAATACTGACTATGATACTTTGTATTTGTAAAATATTCATTCAAGCATGCATTTGACATCAAGTAACCAGTAAAATACAGTTACTTAAATGGTACTTTTACTCACATTTGTCGCATTCACTAAGAAATCACACGCTGTTCACTCAAGTATACGACATTGATATTTAAATTCAAAACGTATTATCACAATAATTTCAATTAAACATTCCACTTGTTTTCACTTCACAGGTTACATACACTACACTACACACAGCAGGCATAACCCACTACAATTATGTTTAATCAAACTACAATAAGCGTTTTTGAATGTATGCACATTTTAACAAACAAAAACGATCACCAAGAGACAAGTCAAACAAATAAGTTCTGGTTAGAAAATTAAGGTTCTACTTTCCATAAACAAATGGTTTAAACCGAAGAAAAACTCCACGCGTATTTATTTACATTGGTAAATGATTATAGAAAGTTACAACACTTTTCGTCAATAATAAGGATACATTTTGTAACGCAGAATACAGTTATCACGCGCAAGCAGCAAATTGAAATGAAAAACGAGAATCGAAAATAAAATGAAAATGACGTTAACACTTATTTTGTCACTTCAACAGTAGTATAGCTTATCTGTGACTGGTAATATGTAGACTATAAAGTATTTCACTCTACGTCGACTAAAATTACGGTAGACGAGGCTTAGCACTCCGCCGCAGCGTCCGGCCAAGTCCTGTATGATTTTGACAGCCATAACATAACATTCGCATACTATATACTCAGAGCAATCACGTAAAAACTTAAAGAGACACTTGGCTACTTAGTTTTAATCGTTATGGCTTATGTGAATGAGACAGCTGATTGATACTCATGTGCTTTTTTGCTTGGTTGAGTCTTGAGTGTACAACAGCATTTCGGAATTCGGATACTTGTGGCTTTAAAACTATTTAAAAAACTGAACGTTATAATAGCAAAATAAATGTAACATTTGTTAAAGTCAATTGATTGGCGGTTACATTATAATGAATCTGTTCATGGGCTGATCTTGTCTCACAAGATCACTTTTCGACAGGGGTGACCTATAAATTTAATTGAAAACGGTCAAGTGACAAAGCATGAGCCTATGTCATTCTCATACAAATTTATTTAACATTATTGCTTCACGCGTATGAAAAAGGGATTTTTGTCTCAAGCTCCAAAAATGGCGTACACGTTCGAAATTACGGGCAGGTGTACTGTATCTAAATGAAATTATAGACAATTTGCATGTAAGTAATCTATGGTCAGTAGTCAGTGGTTACGCATTGCGATTTGCGAGCTAATCTGTGCGATCGTCGATTGATCGCAATTCGCAAACGCTACTTTGTAAAAACCCTACTGCCCACTAAATTTAAATACTTGCAAGTTGCAAGAAAGCAATAAAAGTATAAATAGTGTCATTATTATGTGTATGGAAAAACAGGTAGAGAAATGTTCACTGAATGGATGTTGCTACCTTAACTTCAGGGAAAGAATTATTAACTGATTATTTACTTAGATAAGAATATTTACAGTAATTTAGAACGGCGTTTATTAACTCAAATATTTTAATATTTTTTCAGAAATTTTGAAAACGTACAATGTCTGAGGAAAATAATGATATTGAATACTTAATAACAACACTTGGAACATTTTTATTACTGGCATTGGTTTGTTGTATCTGCTGTTTTTGTATGAAAATCAGGTAAAATACCATCATACAAAATGAGGCTATTGCTTAGGTATTTGTTGCTACGTCAAGAAATGTTTATATATATATATATGTTTCTTTCTCTGATTTTTTTGAAAATTATTTTAGTTATCTTGTTAAAGACAACCACTGAAAATAGTACCTATAGTGTTCATTGTGCTTAGTGCATTGGGTAAAGAAGAGAAATAAAAAGCAATTTTATTTTAATTAGATTCTCTGTTGATATATTCTATTTGGAAGGTTAAATTTATTTTCTCTCATTTCAGTGACATGAAACTGAGAAACTATATATTAGAGTTGGGAAAGAAGAGTAATATTAATGTGGATCTTGAGAAACTAAAACCAACAAATACCACCTGCCAGTCTCCATATGCTAATGAGAACTGTACAATTGTCATCCCTGATGTTGCCATAGTTCTATAGATCTATGAGATTACAGGTAATATTAGCTATAAGTTGGTGAAATTATGCTTACAAAATGATTGGCAAAGGAGTTACAAATTTCTGGGAGATCACATTTATGGCTGGGAAAAAACTTAATTGTCCTTAACTTTAAGTATATAAACCAATTCAAACACTCTTAAGTTTTTTAAATGTCAATTTGTACCTGTTATATGTTATACTCATTTTTTATGTTATACATTTTTTGATATGAGGCTTAGTCTTTTTTCAAAGATATGTATTTTCTTTTTTTTTTAGGTAAAATTCAAATATGGATTTGATTGAATAGTGTCTTTGCGAAATTGAATTCATATAATATATTTATTGCTATTATATATTGAAATTCAAGAAAAAATTGTGTGTGTGATACTAAGAGTTAAATATATGTAATGTGATTGCTACATAGGAGAATAATTAATATGGTTTTTCGTATATTATATATTATTTTCCAATGTAGTAGAAAACTGATCTAAAAGTTCTCCAAGACCTTGTGAAACTTGATCTTACTTGAGCGACGACACTGTTCTTGTATACGCACAATATTATAAAAAAAATATATTTTTAATATAAAACCAAAGGTTCTGTACTCAACCTGTAGATAATCCTAAGTTCCTAAATTAAGTCCTATTTATAATGTCAATTTATTCTTCCCTATTAAATCTTGGCATCATGATATCATCATGTGTTGTGCCTTATTGTGGCCAAAATTAAAAGAATGTATATTTCTATGATCTGAATGAAAAGCTATTATATCTAACGTTTAAGAAAACTGTGGCATTTTGAACCTAGCGTTTTTCTATACTAATTAAGAAAAACTATACATTGGAGAAATTGTAAGATGATGTATCAAATAACGATGCCATTTTTTGTACAGCTTAGTGGTACCAAATAT
This sequence comes from Pieris macdunnoughi, assembly GCA_905332375.1. Lineage (NCBI taxonomy): Eukaryota > Metazoa > Arthropoda > Insecta > Lepidoptera > Pieridae > Pieris > Pieris macdunnoughi. Next base: position 156,513 of record CAJOBZ010000013.1, on the reverse strand, counting down.
AATGTATTTTTCAGACATGTAGGACAAAGTAATACAAATGCCACTGTTAGAAGAGTTTTTGTGTAATAATTCTTATATACTAAGTAAACATTGAAATTATATGTAAATGAACAGTGTTTCGAAAAGCATTGTTTTATTATATAATTGTACACTTAGTTTCATACTAAGAAAATACAATTATTCTGTAAAATTCTGTAACTCAAGTAATGTAAGCACAATATTTTTACAGTGTATCCTTTCCAATTGTTTTTATTAAAAAAAAACAATGAGTCGTAATAACTAGTAGTTGTTAAATTTTTTTTAAAAGTTTATAGTATTCTTAATGTTCTAAGGTAGCTCTGATTTGATAATATAAGTTCTAGACAAAATAAGGTAATACGCACACATAATATAATAGGAATTTTTCGTAAACAATTTCAATTATGACTGATATTAATTTTGTAAGCTCTCTACAATTGTATTTAAGTATGTTTTTATTGTATCGCTACAAAGCTTGGCAATATTAATACTGTGAATAGCAATCTCTTCTTTTAAATTTTGGAAGAGATTGTTAGGTTTTTCTACATATAGGCAAATTTGAGATCAATTTATCATTAATATTTATTTTGAGCAATTATTGCTACAACTGACACAATATGTGGAAGAGAAAGGGCTTCAAGTTCTGTAAATCTGTATTGGAATCCCTTGTTTTTTTTTTGCGACATACCAATAGGTATATAATTGTATCGAATATTTTTATGAATAAGCTTACAGGGCCCCTGGTGGACTCGAGGAGAACTAAGTTTTTCAAATAAATATTTGTCAAAAATGTTAATGACATTCATAATTAAGTAACAGTTTTATTATTCTTAAAATAGTTTATGATCAAATTAAGAAGCTCAAGAGCCTAACTCAGCGGTTGATGCTCTTGGTGATTGATGGCAAAATTGATTTGTAGGGTGACAGTTTGGTAATTAGAAATATTAATAATTGATTTATAGACTGATAGTATTAGTAGTAACCTAGCCTTAAACATTCTAAACTTAATTATATTGAGAAAATAATACTTGATTTGTTGAGGTAAAATATCTAAATAAAGTTCTAATGCACATGTCGGAGGAATGGTGCTGGTATTGCCTGCCAGCTGGTTAAACTACAAAGTCTGTTAATTTGTAGAATTATTAATATTGGCAAATCTAATAAACAATATAACTGTTTTAAACTAATTTGCCTTTGAATTTTGATGTTATTAATTATAATGAAAAATGGCAGCCGATACCAGCGCCATTGCTCCGACATACATAATGCATTTATTAACAGTGTTATTAGTTGCCAAGCTGTAGATATAGCTGTGTATGTGTTCACGAAATTTTTTAAATAAACAATTTATAAATATCTGTGTTTTATTCCGTAGTTGTCCCTCCGTGGCGTGGTGGGTCCTGTATGTGGTATTATTCGGAGCGAAACAATTACTGTTTTGTTTTGATAGGCACGCGAGGTTGGTAGCCTTGGTAGCCTTCTGTTTAAAATGTCAACAATTTGTCCTGTACCTTACACAAATATTTTTGGATCCCGTTTGATTATGGATTGCGGACATAGTAAACTACCGGGGTTCGCACGAAAGGTTTTAAGCCCTTTGGTTTTCATTGAAGTGGGATGTTTTTACTGTGCTGTAGGAGAGTTGTAGATAGGAGGAATTCAGAAGTAAAAATAAGATCATAAGTAGTAAAGGAATCATTTATAACAATAGTTATGTAAAAAATCTGTGGCACCTCTTTAGGTCTTGGCCTCAGATTTCTGAATCTGTTTCATGATCATTTAATAAAACGGTGACTGAAGACAAAAGATGTTGAATGTCAAAAGTATCACAGTTAACACTTTTGTCTTCGTCACCGTGACCACGCACGCTGTAAAGCACGCGAAACGTCGGATAAATTTAAAATTATGTTAATAGTTGTAAATTTATAATAATACATAACTTCAATCCGGTCAAAATAGTGTTTTATTAAATGAATAAAAGTTATGTTAATCAAAGACAATTTCATGATCATTTTTTTAATCTAATAGGCAAGTAGGTGATCAGCCTCCAGTGCCTGACACACGCCGTAGACTTTTTGGGTGTAAGACATGTCGGTTTCCTTACGATGTTTTCCTTCACCGGTCGAGCTAATGTTAAATGCGCACATAGAAAGAAAGTCCATTGGTGCCGAGCCGGGGATCGAACTTACGACCTCAGGTATGAGAGTCGCTCGCTGAAGCCACTAGGCCAAAACTGCTCAAAATTAGTCTTTTTATTTTTTTTTTTTTTTGTGTTTTTTTTTTCTCCCCCCCCCCCCCCCCCAAAACAACACATTTTTTTAAATTTTTTTTTTTTTTTTGGGGGGGGGGGGGGGGGGTTGTATAAAAAAAAAACCCCCCCGAAAAAAAAAACCAAATCGTAAATAAAAAACTTTTTTTAAAAATTAAACCCTTTAAAAAAAAAAAAAAAAAAAGTTTTTGGGTCCACAAGTATTATATATATTTTAGTAAATAAGTAGACGCGTAAACCAATCGTCGCACACTTGAAGCCAAAATGAGCCCTTTAGTTTTTCCCACACTCATAATTTGTTGAACAACATTCTTCCAATAATGTCCAAAAAGGTCGACTGCACTTGTATAAAGTGTCACTTAGATTTCTGAACCCTTAGAAAAGCCTAGTTATTTTTTGTTAGCGTCGCAACCCCACTACCCCTAATTTTATATTATTTATAAGCTCATATTTTAAACGTTTAAAGTCAGTTGTTACCCAGCTTCAAACAATGTGTTACATTTAACATATATCTGAACTCATCTACAACAACCGCCACCGAACACCGAACTCAACGCAAACAATATTTTTACACAAAATAAATAACGAATACGCAGTTCATATCTTAATATTTAAGAAATTTCAAATCACAATTTTAGTTTTTTTTACAACAAATTTTATTTTTAACAGCATGTGAGGTGAGTGAATGTAATGTGTATGATGTGAGGTGTGTTCGAAGCCTCCTTTTTCCCGTTTTTAATTTTGGGGTGGCGGCGACTGTTAATGTAATTCTGCTCATGAGTATGCTCTGTAATTAATGTGATGGCCTCATGAATATTAAATTAGGGCGAATGTTACTTTACCACTCGTTAATAAACCTGTGATGTCACTCAGTCTTGACTCGTATCTTCTACTTGCTCCTACTGACAAGCTCAATGATCTTTCCCGTGACAGATACCTGATCGTGATAGAAGCTATTGCGCCAAACGTGACCTAGATACATATATTTTGGAACAGTTTAGCGTGAGTAATACATAACCGAATGATAACGGATAATAGCTAGGTAATAGTAACAATAATTTTATTTTATCGAAACAATCGCGCTTCCAACTAAACGGAGGAAGTAGTAAACCATATACCTATGACACTAAATCGGCCAAGCGTTGCTGTGGCTAATGTTTTTGTTATATTACATAGTAGTAAACTATTCAAGGGAAACGGTGGGAGAACACCAGACATGGGGACCAACAGCTTTTTTGGTGGTTATGCCATAAAATTGTAGCTTATGTGAAACGTTGGTGCTTTCAACACAGCGCCATCTGTTAGAATTGTGATTGTCAAATAATAAACAAATAATTTGCAATAAAATAATATTGCGGGTATAAATTAAGATGTAAGCTAGATCAAACTGTAACCGGTGTACAAATTTGATAGAAATCGGTTAAGAAGTTTAGGAGTCCATAGCGGACAAACAACGTGACGCGTAATTTATATATATTAAGATACAGATACTTTTGTACTTGTGGTATGAGTATGTATTTTATACTAGCTTCCTCCAAAAGCTTCGCCTCATAGATTTTGTATATTTCACCAAAAATCTTGCGGCCTCATCATTTATTGTTGTAGTCGTTAAAGCAATTAAAAAACGATGCATTGTTTACTTTTAAACTTTCAATCAATTTCTACAAGAAACCGTCCAAATATCCGTTCGGTAGTTTCTGTATTAAACTTTTGTATTATTTGTGTTCGTATAGACAATCGCGGGTGAGTTTCGACATGTGAGGATTTTATTGAGGCAAACAAATTTGACTTTGTACAAGTAGCTCTGTTCTAGCATTTATAAATATCCTAAATGTTTTACTAGCATTTTTATTTTCACTACGTTCGTGCAACCTTCGGTAATAACTCCTACGTAGAAAATCTACTTAATAAATTAGTCGACTGCCGGAAATATACCGTGATTATTGGTTGTAAAATAGGCCCCACCCAGAGTTTATTACAACACATAAAATTACAAGAGCTATAAAACTGTGACTAAAAATAGAGAAATTCCCTCAGGATCTCTTTAACCGTCTTGTTGGTCACGGGAAAGGCGATTTAGGGTTTTATCCGTTCCATAAATCAATTAGCTATAAATGGTTTAATAAAAGATAATAATCTAACAACTGTATGTACACTCTTCACACAGCCTTCACTGTACCAGCAACTATTAAGTGGCATATAACAGGAAAATCTATTGGTAGGTACCTACACAACAGTGATTGGAACACACTATATCATCCAATCCACTAGTGCCTACACTGCTCAATGCTGCAATGTTATATACATTTTTTACTTGACTTTATTCTTTACTTAATGAGATTGTCTTGAACTCTTGCTTCCCTCGAAAAAACATGAACTTGCAAATGAGTGAGTGGCATTTTTAATGGGTGGTCCATTAGGTGAGCATACCATAGGTTGTCACTCTTTTATGTACTACTACCCCCTTTACAATTAAACAACATTCCCTTAACATAATAGTTAATTATACCAGCTCTCTCTGTAACAGTGCTACTCGTAGCTGAGGATCGTAATACTTTTTTTTGAAGTGAAACTTCTTTAGGCGCATGAGGGTAAAATTGTTACGGAACGTCACGAAGATGTGCAGCGTTTTTGTCGATTAGAGCGATTGAGACCGATTGAGAGAGAGTAAGAAGGGTGAATTACCTTATAGAAATTAAATTTTTAAATTTAAAATTTCGTAAAGAGAATCAAAAATATGAACGAGAGTTAAAAATTAGTTTGCCAAAGAAGTTTCACTTCAGACATGTGTACTTTGTACGCACGCACTTTTTAATATAATTGGAGGCAAACGGGCAGGAGGCTCATCTAATGTTAAGTGATACCGTCGCCCATGGACAATAACATTGCTAGATTGCTCGCACTTAGCGTTTAAAAATACTAAAACCTGTTATGATAAAAACATTCAATTCAGACCAGACCATTTTAACCAACAAATTCAAGGCAAAGACAAGAGGATTAATCAAAATTAGTAAAAAAAATTTAATAAAAAAACAATATTCAATAAGAAAAGAGGAACATAAATATCAATGAGGCTGGTGGAGTTTGAACAAATTGTTATTTTGTCGTTTCGGAGCCTATAAGTCTTCATTTGAAAATACTTTTTGGCAAATTAAACACAGGATTATCTGTTATGAAACATTCGTTTGTAGGAGATTTCGTAAATCCTTATTTCGAATATTCTATGTACTGCCGACATTTCTTCTTAGTTTCAGACGTATTGGAATTTACAATTACAATCCATTAACATTTTAAACTACTATTTCTATTTATAAAATGTTATAAATATTATAAATAACGGCTATAAAGATTTCTTTTATCAGTCACGCAAGTGTATGGATCACTGGCAAAGAACACAAAAACGATATGTTATAAGAGCCTTTAAAAAATATTTTAAGCATACAACAACTATAACTTTGTTTCTTTGCGGTTCTCGGAACACTTCCCTGCAAAGATGTTATTTTGCCTCGACTCCCCTGAACTAACATACCGCTGTTTACCTATGGGCCACCCCCATGAAAAGCTCCAGTGCCCATTAGCGGTCGGTACCGTCTTCGTTGGGAATCCTAATGCCAGCGTTTAAAATTTACATTCTTCTAGAAATTCGATTAAGCTTCAACAGACAACACAAGTAAAATATTGTTTAGGTTTTTAAAGTCAAGGTGCTTTTATAGCGTGACCGAATATTTAGAACATAAGTTTAACAATTACTCATAAATGACTTGACTCTTATTATGACGCATGCCTGTTATGTATGGCTGATTGTGCGGACTTTTCTTGTGCGTTTTTTTTTTGTACCCTATCATGGCAAGTAAAAGATTGTACAAATTGGATTTTAAACGAAATCTCTCGCCAGAAACTAATTTCGTGTGTAAATAAAAAGTGTTACGTTTAATTTAGATTCCTCTTGATATAGTTCGTCTGGCCTAATCGATTTGTTATATAAAGGGGAATGACGTTATTTAGTTATTTCTAGACTATTTTACAGCGTCTATTCTTGTTTGAATTCTAGACACGGAGCTATCTTGATACCTTTACCGTCCTAGTGCCCTTAAAGCGTGTTCACACTCTGAATAGTCGCAATAGCTATTAATATTTTCCGTATATTTAATTAGACTTAATTCAAATAATACTAGTTGTACCAAGGCTGTACATTTTGCTGACTCAGGCTTTCTTAGTTTTATAAGCGTGGAGATTTCCTAAATCGTCGGAGGTACGCCCCGAAAGTACAGCCAGACGTAGGCACTCTCTTCAACTGTTACATTTCATTCATTCGTTACATAGCAATTAACATTTAATTATTTCGCTTATATTGTTGTACGCGAGTGGTTTATATAGAGTAAAATAAAATCCTCTGTTATTGAAAGCACCCCGATGATCCGATGCAGGAATTACAAATAATAAAAAAGTAGTTTTAAATAAATATTATTAAATTTCTTCTTTTTTTGAGTATTTCTAAACCAAATTTCTCCTTTTCTAAACAGTACACAACAGTAGTTGATGATAAATAGCTAGGTACACTTTATTTTCCTTTTATATTATAAACAGGTAGTCTGGAAGTGGTCGATTTTATTAGCAATGAGGCCGAGAGTTGATTCTCAGGTTCAGCAAATATTATATATTAGGTTATGTTTCGTTATCAACTTAGTCTCTAGCCGTCCACGGCGTTTGTTCTGCAGGTCGATATTTCCATAACGAAAACGTTGGAACTAAAAACTCACTGTGTTTTCTTTTGACACCGCCGCAATAAACATCATTTATCCTTCGAGCCGTTTCTGCAGCACTACCACGGCGAAATTTCATGTTTTCCATGAAACACACAGTAACAATGATTATAAATAGAGGGACTCAGAAAAAAAAACGGGAAAATGAAATGAATCATGGTTTTCGAAATACAAATGCTCGAGTAAATAGCTGTAAAAAATTGAATTTGGAATTCCTAACCAAAGTAGAGATATTTGGGTCAATGTGCCAGTACGGAAAAACGTTAATTTCATATGTAAGGACGTAATATGTTTAAGGATTAGGCGTATAAACGGCTACCTTTCCAAGCCTAAATTATTTTTAACAATTTACACTTCACCTAAATAAAGCAGAAAATATTATTATATATTTATTATTGATTAGTCTCTACCCAAATTAAATGGGATAAGATTCAAAGATGAGATTTATGGCGAGCTACGAGTCCCATATGTCATAATATTTTACAAACTACTTATTTTAACTAGAATTTTACCAACGCCAAAAGTAAATTTTTTTAGATAAATATTTTTAATTTATTTTTTCTGCGGGTTTTTGCAATCAGCTATGAGCGAATTTGTTCTGTGATGCTGTCATGTGGAGTGACTTCCCATTGGAAGCATCTACTCATCTTCTGCCTAGAGCTACTGCCGGTCTTCTAGCACTAGAATATGGTGACGTCAAAGTCGTCTCACATACTGTTTAATAGTGAGTTGGTGAGCTGGTTCTTTCGCGTGACAGGTTAACCGCTCTTTGTATTTAGCTGCCAGGATTTCCTCTTTGATAGTTCTCATTTGAAGGTGTTCGTAAACTTCGTTGTTGGTTATGTACCATGGTACTTTTGCAATTGCTCTTGGGATCTTGTTCTGTTGTCGCTGGAGTGTATTATGTTGGTATCACTTGCGCTGCCCCACAGTTGGAGGCCATATGTCCAAATGGGCTTTAGGATGACTTTATATATAAGGAGTTTGTTGTATTCTTGTAAAATTTTGAGTTTCTTCCTAGCATTCAGTAAAGGCTGTTGTACTTTAGTTGTAGCTCCTGCTTTTTACATTTGATGTGGTGCCTCCATGTTAATCCACGATCAATGTGTAAGCCAAGATATCTTACGTGGTCGCCTCGTCGTCGGTCGTCGGCAAATATATTGGTATGATATTTCTTCCATTTTCGTATTTATCATATTTTCCCCCACTTGACATATTCTCATCAAAGTTATTAATCATCCGAGGGGTAAGAAAATATTCGAGCGCTGTGGCATACTAATGGGCTGTTTACAAGAAGCGTCGCTTATGAATTCTTCAACCGTGCAATAACACTCATAAAATCTTATCGTCGCCGTTGAAGCAACACATTTAGCGTCAGTTAAAAATGTGGCGTGGCGAAAAGTAGTCATTATAAACAAAAGCGTGATTTTGTTTTCGTCTTTTGTGTTTATTTTTGTAATAAAATTTGTGGAGTTTCGGACGGATGCTCTGGATTCCTGTCCATTTCCCACCCATTTTTCCGCGTCCATCCTCAAGGAAATTGAGGAAATCAGGTATAACCATGACGACTTTCAGCACTAAAAAACATGATTACAGTTGATCAAGCAGGAAATAAAAGGCTTATTTCAAGTGGGTTTTTGGATTTAACAGCACATAATATTCAAACAGCTTACACACAAACTAAGCCACATAAAGGTGTAATAAAGGGTAATCAGTACGTCATACGTATGCATATAAAGAAAGATTTTGTTAAGATTAATCTCTATATAACGGGTGTCTCAGTAAGATTGCACTTTTTCATTTTTAAATAAAGACAAGTATTTGACAGAGTTGTGATATTTTCATTGTATTGTAAAGAAGACATGTTCCGATTAAGTAAGGAATAAAATATCCGGCAAACGACCTCCACGGCTCCGATGATAGGCCATTTCACTTTTCATGAAATTTTCCATGACTTTTGCACAGAAATGTGGCTGTATCTCACCGATGACGCGTTGGATTTCCGATTAGAGTTCAGGAATGGTTTCGGGTTTAATCGCATAAACTCGAGATTTCACAAAACCTCAAAGAAAAAATCGCACGATCTTGGTGGCCAGTTGGCATCAGAATTTCGTGAGATAATGTGTTCTGTTCATCGGAGACGACGTTCACATCGTAATGACGTTTTTCGAAAAATTTGCATCAACTTCACCTTGCTCCATTACTCATTGAACAAATTGCCGGTGCTTTCCTTGGTTTGCTGGTTTGAGAAAGAAATGATGTACATATCGACGTAGGAAAGCATATTTCTGTAAGTAGACAAAATCCTAAAGTGACTTTTTCTGCCATTAGAATCAGAAAAAAAACCGCATCGAATGTCCCGGGTCCTGTGTCTCTACGATGAAAAAAATTACATCGCGGTTGAAAACGCCCGTACTTATATTTTTTTTAGTAAGATTAATGCTGTATGTAGACCAAAATCCAGTCATTTTAGACAATTTGTACTTACAGCAAAAGAAAATCTGCATTTTTTACTTTACAAATACTTCTTCTTCCCATTTAAAAACTTAACGCTACTTACAGCATTTCTGCGGCGTGTGATTTTTACATTCGTTTCTTACAGCAAGCTTAGGGAACCTACAGTTTTAGTTTTTTACCATTTACAACATGTTATTACAACCAAACATTACATTACCAAATGACCCACTGCATTTCTAGATCTAATCATAATTATAAACTCATCTTACATCTTGAATTGCAATTGAAAGTACCCAAATACATAAATTTACTGCATCAGCATATTTACCGCCTGTAAATTGATAATTTTCCGCGCGTACATTTTTCTTCCTTAGTTCAGCGTTTTAAAGGTTTGCGATTTAAAAACTGTATGCTGTAACTAGCCAAACACGTACTTATAGTAACTTTGGATAAAAAGTTTACATTGCAAATGGTGACTGGCAGTTAAATAAATATATGTTTCAAAAATGGTAACAATATCATGGATAGGTTCGACCTATTAATTTTTTCCCGAAATTAATTAAGTTTTTTGGCTCTGGTGAACAATTGCAATATGTCTACTTACAGCAAATTGCTTTCCTCGTCGATATATTCTTCTAATATATTTAATTCTCGTGTCGCGGTGTTTGTGGATAAACTCCTCCGAAACGGCTTTACCGATTCTCATGAAATTTTGTGTGCATATTGGGTAGGTCTGAGAATCGGACAACATCTATTTTTCATCCCCCCTAAATGTTAAGGGTAGTCCACGCCTAAATATTTTTTTTTTCAATTTTAGATGTTTTTTTTAATTATAGCATTAAAAAATACATACAACCCCTAATTTTCACCCCTCTACGATCAACCCCTATTTTTGAAGTTATACTTCTTTAGGCGCGTTATGAAAAATTTATGAGAGTGAAATTTTACGATGCGCGCGTACCGTGACACAAAATTATCAGTATGGGCGCCGAGCGTGCGCGAGCGAGATGGGAATAAGACAATCTACAAGTAAAAAGAAATAGAATATGCGTGACGTTAGCAGCTATGCCAAGAATTTTGAATGACCATAATGACATTTGTAGTAGGTACCTTTTAAACAAATAAAGGAGTTTTAATAATTTTTTCAATTTAGCAATGCTTTTTCACAAAGACCTATTGTTACTTAGTTAAAAGGTTATGAAACATACCTAGTTATTAAATTGAATTAATAATATAATAAAATAATAAATAATTATTATTATTAATATTAATTAAAAATTGAATAATATACTAAATATTAAATATTGTTAAATTATTAACGCTAAATATTTATTATTAATTATTTAATATTTAAAAAAAATTAAGAAAGCCAAAGAAGTATAACTTCTTACGCGCGTACATAAGTACACGCACCATTTTTTTAATTATAAATGATATACATGGCAAAACGACGTTTGCCCCGTCAGCTAGTAATTTTATACAAAAAATTACCTTTCAGCGAGTACAGTATGGTATATACTACATATTACAATAAGTTAATGTTATATTTAATATCAGTACAAACCTTCGACGAAGAGAATGTCTCCTCCAAATTCATCCATTGGTTTCTCATCTTCGCTACAATTTAATATCTTTCCCGCTATCTCTTTTATTTCATCTTCTCAGGTTTCTGGTGGGCGTACTCTATTTTTACCATTCCATGTAAGGGTCTTTTTGCCTCATCTATCATGATAAATAGTTTTAAAAAACGTCAAAGTTAAAAGTGAAGAGCAGTAGTGGCTTCAGCGTGCGACTCTCATCCCTGAGGTCATATGTTCGATTGCCGGCTGTTCACCGATGGAATTTGTGCCTATGTGCGCATTTAATATCCGTTCCAACGGTGAAGGAAAACATAGTTTGGACACCGGTTTGCCCTAGACCCAAAGAAGTCGACAGCGTGTGTCAGGTAGGCACAGGAGGCTGATCACCCCCTTGCCTTTTAGAATAAAAAATGATCATGAAACAGATACAGAAATCTGAGTCCCAGACCTAAAAAAGGTTGTAGTGTCATTAATGCCTTTATTAAAACGTCACTTTGGTGAACCTTTGTTTGAATGTTTAAGGTTTGCGTTAAATTATACTGTGAATGAATTAATAGCTAATTGTATTTGGCTCCAGCGGCAGTTAACTGGCCCGGCTCAAATTAGCGGCTCCGTTAACATCTGCACCCTGATTTATGTCCCTCTGAGATTCGGCTCATTGAGCTTTAGCTTACACCGCACAAGTTATACGAAAATAGCGATTAAAGTAGCATATCAAGCACGCGATTACGCAGATCTGGGGCTGATAATCTATACTGCTGTATAGATTATCAGCCAGCCATTTGGCATTCTGAAAAGGTGGGAGCTTGTAGTTTATTGTTTATCAGAATGCCAAATCATAAAATGACCGCTTCACGATTGCTTTGAGGCCCATCACCTTTTCTAAAGTGGTTAAAGTCGAGGGGGGTGTCAAATCTCCCTTTTCCTAAAAGGCCTCATTTACTTAAACTAAGTCTGGTGGGCTTGGCGTCTCTTGCTGGGCCCGGACGACAATTACTCCAGAAACATCCTCATGATATTTATAAGCGAGTTGGTGCCCGCTGCACCTCGTAGGTTAAGTATGCATATTATTCACTTTGGCCTTCTTGTAACCCGGAAGTGCGCCTGGACTTTTCTTTCTATATGCTCAACAAACACTCGCTTGTAGGAAAACGAAAGGCCCATTTAAAAGCTTTGTTCTGTGCGCACTAGTTATAGTTTTTTACTTAGTTCGATAGTTATTATACACAATGCGAATTGTGAACTAAACTGTAATGACCAGCGCCAGTTCTATGTAAAGATAGTGTTTATTCAGTTTATATTTTTTTTTATATATAATAGACGGGCAAACGAGTCTACGGGACGTCTAAAAAGGGCAGCAGCCGCCCATGGACACCTTTAGTGAAACATTTTTTGCGGGCCTTTGAGAGAGAAGTAAACTCTTACTTTGAATAGTTGCAGGTCGAATCTGTCAGGGAAGACCCCCCACCGGGAGTAGATTCCACAGTTCGTTAGTTTGCAAAAGAAATTATATTTTCAATTTCTAAGAATTTTCTCAATATTCCTAGCGCTGTCGCAAAATTGGAATCGCGTGGTACCAATTCAATCTGTACGTGACGATTGGGATTTTGATTGGCGATAATATTAAAAAAGAAAGAGAAAAATTGCACAGTAAAGTAAAGAACATTTTATTTAAAAATAAATGGCACTCATTTATTTTTAGACCATACCCAGAACGTCCTACATAGCTAAATTATTTTTAGTTAACTTGAGCTAGAGGGCTATAAAAATACATCGTTTTTGCAGTCAGCTCTATAACAGAGATTTACTCTTAATTAAATACTTTTGTAGAGTACTTAGAGAGTAGAAAATAAAGCGAAAACTTGTCAACGTTCATTCAATGCTAATTGGGTCGGAGAATATCATTTAAAGAGAGGTTTATAGAAATTGGATAAAATGCCACGAACAAAATATAATAATTAAATGTAAATACAAAGTGGGATTTTATAGTAGTTTTTCTTTTATAGTACCTACAGGGGGCGATCGAGTAGGAGGCTCACCTGATGTCAGTGCCCATGGACAATCAAATTACCAGAGGGCTTGAAAGTGTGTTGCCGGCCTTTTTCAAATTAGTAGATTTTGTTTGGAGTGGTATTTCAGTGAGCAGTTGGTTCCACAGAGACCCCACATCTCTACGCAACGCCAAAGATCAAGTGACTCGGAAAGTGACTGGTTGTCGACGATTCAATACTCTCTTCGTTTAATACGGTCAAATGGACAGAGCTGCTCCTGGGGAGCTCCCGCCCAGAGGTGAGAAAAGTACTCCATGTGGGGCCGAATTTGCGCTGTATAGAGTTGCAAGCGGTAGCCCGGTGTGTCTCGCCTTGCTGGGCATATCAAGCTTCCGAAGCCTAATTTGGCCTTTTCTACCAAATGACTGCGAAACTGAACGTCATTCGATATGTCAACGCCCAGTATTTCGATGCTAGCTGAGGCTTTAAGGAGATTGGAATAATATTTTAATCTATAGACAATACAAACGAAATAATTTTCAACAGTTTAATGTAACATATCCCCATCCCCAGACAGACAGAAAGACCCACTTATTTGCGGTGTTTGAAACTGAATAAAGCCTAGGTCCTCATTTCGGAATAAAATTCAATCACACCACAAACTTTTAAATTCCATTAATATGAAATGGGTTTTTGAAACAGATACTCAAAGTTTTGTCGAAACGTTGATAAGGGTCACATTTAACACCAAACTCCAAATCGGAACTGGAAACACATATAATTCTTTTTTCAAATAAATTTTTAATTGTGGAGTTTAATATAATAAAAATAAATCAGTGGCGCTACAACCTCTTTTAGGCCTTGGCCTCAGATTTCTGAATCTGTTTCATGATCAATTTTAAATCTCATAGGCAAGTAGGTGATCAGCCTCCACTGCCTGACACGCTTTCGACTTTTTGGGTCTAGGACATGTCGGTTTCCTCACGATTTTTTCCTTAACCGTTCGAGCAAATGTTAATTACACACATATAAAGAAAGTCCATTGGTGCACAGCCGGGGATCGAACCTACGACCTCAGGGATGAGAGTCGCACGCTGAAGCCACTAGCCCAAAACTGCTCCTGATGGAGTTTAATAAGAGAATTTAATAATGTCCACATAATAAATCGGAAAATCGCTTTACATTCTTATTTCAATAAAATATTGAAGTACTGCTAATGGCTTGAAGTACTCTTGATCTTAGGCTTTGGGAAATTCAGATAATCCTGCGCCATGTCGCAGTGCGCTTTTTAGTGTATTATCTAACTTTTTAAAAAGCGATGTATTGATAAGATCCACATTCCACATGTTTTTTAGAGTTATAGATATATTAAATTTGTTATGGAAGAGCTGGGAACCCTGACACAGGTATTTTTTACTTAATAGGGTCGCCAAATTTTATACATTATAACAAAATGTTTATAATTAATAAACACATTCTTTTAATTTTTTATTTGTATAGATTCTTTCTTAAATAAAGTGACATGTGTGTATATAGGTTAAAATAAATAAATCAGTGGCGCTACAACCTTTTTAGGTCTGGGCCTCAGATTTCTGTATCTGTTTCATCATCATTTGTTAATCTAGTAGGTGATCAGACTCCTGTGACTTTTTGGGTTTAAGATATACGGTTTCCTCACGATGTTTTCCTTCACTGTTAGAGCGAATGTTTAATCCGCACATAGAAACTCCATTGGTGCACAGCCGGGGATCTAACCTACGACTTCAGGGATGAGAGTCACACGCTGAAGCCACTAGGCCAACACTGCTCCCATGTTGTGTCAGTCCCATACAGGTTATGAAAATTAAAAAATATATGTGTGTACTTATGTACACGCGTTAGAACTTATACATACTTCTTTGACGTAACAAGATAAAAATCTTTTTAAACATTTTATTTTTCGCCTTATTCTACGTTTGTAGAAAAAAGGGTAATTTAATACATTGAAAGTCTTATATCTAGTTAAATAAAGTTTATTTAAATATCACAAAAAAAATATTTCTGCATATTTAAAGAAATTGAAATTTTTATTTTAAAATGTCGACTATGCTAACTATGTGGTGTTGGGTTTATGTGACGGTGTGCGAGTGTCGGGTTTTTGTGACGGTGTGCGCGCGCATCGTAAAAATTTACTCTCATCATTTTTTCCTAACGCGCCAAAAGAAGTATAACTTCAAAAAAGTTAACTATGCTGTAATGAGTTACAAATTATAATGAATAAAAAAAGTGTGGCAAGGAGAGAGTATTGGGACGCGCAGTGGAGTGTTGTCCAAATCTCCGAGGGCTCTTGAACGACCCTCATATCTATTCAAGAGTCCCTCAGTCGGCCACTGAAATTCTATAAAGGAAGTAGGTATTTGTAATAACCTTAATTATATTTCAAATCTAACACAATTATATTATATCCAATGAATAAATCTTGTTGACTTTCAAGTTCCATACTATAGTTGCTATGTATATTGACTCAATTCTCACCTTCACACGTGTCGGCAGTGAAATAGCAATTTGCATTTGGCTCACTAATTGGGTGTCGCGCCCGCAATTTTGTAGGTCTTTGAGAACTCACAAAACCTTTGAAGTATGTAATTTAACATGTTTATATAAAAAAAATGTTAATTTAAATCTGGGAACCGCGTTTCAACTACCGTCACTAGTCTTTTAGCGGAATCATAGTTGCTTTTCTTGATCATCGGAACGATTTGATATTTTACTTTCCCGCTTGACGGGTTAAGTTGGTAATGCTCTATACTTTGTTTGATTCCCGTCGAAAGAAGAAGACTTTGAGATAATAGTTAAAGCATGCATGTAATATTGCAGAATACAAAGTGACTTACACTTATAAATCATATTTTTTATTGCCTAAAACCCTACAATTATTTCCGCTTAAGAGGCGATAACTGCCTTTAGCTGAAAATACTACTTAATTATATTGTAGAAACTAGAAATACTAATAATATTTGTGAAGGTAAGTCAGATTTAAATTATTTAAAATAATTATATTTAAAATGCAAATTAATTTTTTTTAATGTTATCAGATAAGTGTATTAGTAATACACTTATAAACTATTAGTAAAGGGGTTTTTAAATTTAATAATTGTTTTTAAATCCATATTTTCATTAACCATCAACAATTAATCATACCATTGCGTGCCATTCTCAAGACACTCAACTGTCAGCAGGTAGGTTTTTCCGAACATTTACAATATTTATTTATTCATATATTTATTCATACTAAAATATATACACTATCTTTATTAAACCAATACGATAATGTCGAAAACAAAAAAAATATACAACTCCACAGGTTCAGATACATAATATAACTTTGTTCTATTATTTTGTGTGTTACAATTCGGTTTTAATGATTTATGCACTTGTTCTTTACCCTCTGTAGGTGTTTATATTTTTATTGTTCCATATTAGGGTTGCCTGGAAGAAATCGCTTGTTTGTGTAACCGGGGTTTTTTATATGTATGATTTTGTGGTAACGAAGTATAAATAAATATATATAATATTAAATACATAAGAGACACAGTATTGATACTGTGAACTCAATCTGCGATCATTTTATGTCGATAGTGTCGGAGACAGCATAATCACTAATCAGCTCATTATCAAGTATCGTTTGATTCTGATAATTAAACAATATGCGTATTATTAATTTTGGAGTTGCCTAACCCTAGTAAAACCTCTCTTTAGCCATATTTTGTTTTTCAGGTGCTCTCAATATTCTAATAAGAATCATGAATAACTGAATAATGTCATGTTAGGGGGAGTAAGGGGAGAACGGAACTAACATCTTGCCCGGCCCAATTGTCAACCTCACCTGCACGCGCGACACTGCGGCGATACCTTGTATCGTGGTGCTCCCTGCTAGATAACGGACGAGGCTCTGGCGACCGAACAGTGGCGGTATAACCACATACCTGATCCGACAACGGATTAGTAGAGGCTACAGCGACCTTGGGAGGAAATAATCCCTTAAAAGTCTGGGGCAGAAGGCAACGGGAAACCACTGCTCAATATTTTTCCCTAGTAGTCAGTAATCATGAAAAAGTCTAATAAAACCACGGCCCCGAGTTCCTGGCGTCCCTTTGATGGGACAGGGGTGCGAAGAATCTCCAGGTGTTATAGAAAAACTCTAAGCATAGGAACATGGAATGTAAGAAGTCTGAAACAAGACGGTAAACTAACAAATTTAATAAAAGAAGTAAACCGATTACGAATCGACCTGATGGGAATCAGTGACACAAAATGGCCTGGTAAGAACAAATATACAACTTCTGACGACATGGTTCTCTATTATTCAGGAAACGAAGAACTTACGGAACCATATGGCGTTGGAATTCTTGTAACAAAGGAAGTTTCGAGGACGGTGACAGATTTTATACCATTATCTAATCGAGCTATGATGATAAAGATGAACGCCTGGCCTTTCAACATTAATGTTATTCAAATTTATGCACCAACCGAGCAAAAACCAGAGAGCGAGATAGAAGATCTATATGCAGACATAGAAACGCTTATTAACCACACAAATAAACATGATATAAACATCGTTATGGGAGATATGAATGCCAAAGTTGGCTCAAAGTTAGTTCCTGAGGTAACTGGTGCCTATGGCTTAGGGAACCCAAATGGTAGGGGCGACACCTTGATACAATTCTGTCAAGAAAAAGACATGATAATTGCCAATACATTTTTTCAGTTGCCACCACGCCGTCTGTATACTTGGACTTCTCCAATGCATACATCTCAACATATTGTGCGAAATCAAATTGATTATGTATTGGTAAACAAAAGATTTAGAAATTGTATCAAGAGCGCGAAAACCTATCCGGGGGCAGATATTGGGTCTGACCACAATCCAGTGGTTATTCGCATCTATTGTAAGCCCAAAAAAAGTTAAGTCAAAGAGCCAGCAAGTGAAATTAAATCTAAAAAAAGCTTACGGATCCGAACACCAAACTCGAAGTCTCGAACGATCTGAATGATCAATTGAGTAAATTATCTCCTTCAATAACAAGTCCTGAAATATGGACCTGCCTCAAGCAAGCTATACATAATACCTGTACTAAGTTCCTTCGACCATCGACAACAACGAAGAAGCAGGAATGGATGAGTGATTTCATTATACAGCTAATGGAAGATCGGAGATTGTGCAAGAATATTGATCCTCTGCGCTATAAGGAGCTCGATAATATTATTAGAAAAGAAATTAAGAAGGCTCGTGAGACGCATTTCAAAAATAAGTGTGAAATCATGGAAGACCTGCACAACAAACACGATAGCTTCAATGTGCACAAAAATATTAAAGAAATGTTGGGACTTAAGTGCAGCAATTTAACTAGCTTAGCCGATACAAACGGGCAGCTACTTTTTAGTATTGAGGCCAAGAAGGATAGATGGTTGGAATACATATCAAAAATGTTTGAAGACCCAACAAGACACCTCGCAATGTCCTTAACTGGTAATGATACTGGCCCACCCATAATAAAAGCAGAAATTTTATATGCGTTAAAATTGGCTAAATTGGGCAGAACCCCAGGTCCAGATGGCATCCCAGTAGAGGTCGTTAAACTCTTGGAAGGGGAGAACATAAACTTGCTCAAACGATTATTCAATCACATTTATGACACAGGTGACCTCCCAACCGAGTGGCTAAGATCTACGTTTATTACCCTCCCGAAAAAGAAAAACGCTAGAAAATGCGAGGAATATCGTACAATTAGTCTAATGAGCCACGTGCTAAAGTTATTTTTGACCGTCATACATAACAGGATAAGAAGTAAGTGTGACGAACAATTGGGAGATAACCAGTTTGGCTTTCGCTCTGGTGTAGGCACACGTGAGGCTCTTTTTGCTCTGAATGTCCTTGTACAGAAGTGTCAAGATATGCAGAATGACGTCTTCCTATGCTTTATAGACTATGAAAAAGCTTTTGACAAGGTAAAGCATGACGTTCTCATAAATCGTTTAATTGACACCGGTCTCGATGAAAAGGATCTAAGAGTAATCAGAAACCTGTACAAAGACCAAAAAGCAACCGTGAAAGTGCATCACGAGGAAACGGATGAGATTGCTATTTACCGTGGTGTTCGTCAAGGTTGTATATTATCTCCGTTGCTATTCAATGTATATTCCGAAGCAACTATATCAGAGGCCATTGAGGGGTTAGAGGTTGGTGTGAAAGTTAACGGAAAGATAATCAACAACATTCGCTATGCAGACGACACTGTTTTAATAGCCTCGTCAATGGATGATTTACAAATGCTTGTTAATAAAGTTCATGAAACTAGCGAAAGAGACGGTCTGACTATTAATGCAGTAAAGACGAAGGTGATGGTCATTTCCCGAAACGATACTTTAGTTCCTAATTTATCCGTAGCTGGTAGAACGTTGGAACGGGTGCGGCAATACAAGTATTTGGGAACTTGGGTTACAAACGAGTGGAATCCTGATCAGGAAATTAGGTCTCGAATCGAAATTGCCCGAGGATCTTTCAACAAAATGAGGAAAGTTTTGTGCTGCCGTCACATGACCATTAAACTCCGAGTCCGACTTCTCCTTTGTTACATATGGCCAATTGTTCTGTACGGCTGTGAAGCTTGGACAATTAAAGAAGATACCCGCCGGCGCTTAGAAGCATTTGAGATGTGGTGCTATCGTCGCATGCTTCGAATAAGCTGGATCCAGAAGGTCTCTAACGAGAAGGTTCTGAAACGAGTTGGAATGTCGAAAAAACTTTTGCAGAACATTAAACAACGGAAAGTTGCGTACCTGGGCCACGTGTTGCGCCATGACCGCTACCACCTCCTTCAATTAATTATAATGGGTAAAATCCAGGGTAAACGGCGTGTTGGTAGAAGGAAGAAATCATGGCTCCGCAACGTTAGAGAATGGACAGGTATTGCAACTGCAGAAGAGTTGCTGCATCTGGCACAGGACAAGACACGCTTCAAGATACTGACGGCCAACCTCCAGTAATGGAGAGGCACTAAAAGAAGAAGAACGGTTTACTTAGAATATCATCATGTAAAAGTAATCTAATTTATTATGTATGGGATCGTATTTTTTTATAAAAAGAAAACATTGTTTTTGATAACGTTATAGTCACAACGTGGTGCTCTGTAGATAATGAGATGCAGAAACGCAGAGAGGTGCTTGTGAAATCGTCATAGTCGTAGAATAGTGACGGATCTGACATATAGTAAACTTTCAAGGGCAGCCATTTCAAAATATTATAATCATGTTCGTTTTTGTCATAACTATTTTTATTCATATTCTTTTATTATGAAATATTGGTATACAAGCAAACAAAAGGGTTTGTTTTGAAACACAATAAAAATAATATCATTAAATTACACAATTTTCTAGAAAAATCACGTCATGTTTCTATCAAATCCGTCACTTTACCGACTAATTAATTTGAAATTAAAACACATGGAATATTTTCAATTAAGCCGTAATATTTAGTCAATTTAGTATCTAAATATGATAAATGGATTTTTTTTCAAATCCGACATTGTTCTACGATCATGACGAAATTTTGAGTGAGAATAAGGATTCTAGGTATATATATGGGACATAGGGTGAAAGGGCGAG
Organism: Pieris macdunnoughi; assembly: GCA_905332375.1. Taxonomy (NCBI): domain Eukaryota; kingdom Metazoa; phylum Arthropoda; class Insecta; order Lepidoptera; family Pieridae; genus Pieris; species Pieris macdunnoughi. Next base: position 135,791 of record CAJOBZ010000013.1, on the reverse strand, counting down.
ATTTAGTGATGAGACAGCATGAACTGTGACCGTATGTCAAAATCTATCACTTACGTTGAAATTTGTATTCAGAGGGCTTAGTTTACGCCAAGTTATGGAAATCGGCAATGCGATGGAGGCTAAGCTGCAAATCTGGCGTGACAAACCTAACATAACAACGAATCATGACGAAGATGGCTGGACAAGTTCGGGTATTTTATTTATTTCTTGAACTCTGAGAAAGGTTTTTATGGAAAGAAAATTTGATAAATTGATTTTATTTCGGAAAAGCGAACAGCCTCTATGACATAAATATTCTGTATATATGTAACTACTTATTAAAAAATCATTTTAACGCGAAACAAAGTTCGCGAGCGTAGGTATTTTTAAAAAGTTTGGAAAATCCAAAAGTGCACGCCTCATAGCGGTCATTCACATTTAAAAAAAAAATCTAAAACAAAAACTCAAGTTTTTTAAAACAAAATAACAAAAAAAATAAAAATAAAAAATGAATGAAAATGAATGATAGAAAAAAAACAATAATATAATAAAAAAATATATAGTGGCGCCATAACTCTAAGGTGAGGAAAAAAAAAATATACTAAAATAAATGTATATAATAAATAAATAAATGAAAGCCTTTATTGTTGTTAACAAGTTTTACACAGAGTAGTTTCGTGTGCCTAAAATTAATTTACTTATGACAAAAAAACACATTTTGACTATTAACTAGAGTTTAACTAATATACTATTTTTTTTTACTATCTATTGATTATCGGCAAACGGTAGTTCGGTTACAACTTGTCTTCCGACAAAGTCCGAGGGCGGGTAACGAGAGGTGCAATTGCCCGCTCCCGTGCCGCAGCCGCCGCCGCCCCGCTGCCCGCAAAATTCGAGGCAGCAGCCTAAAGCTCTCCAGTCTTTTCTAATTTTTGCAGTGCGAGTCCATGTTGAACCCGCTATTTTCTTAACGTCATCCTGTCAAAATAAATGTATATATAGATATACAAATACACAGTCGTATTTTAGTTTTTTACAAATTATAATTAAACGACAGTACTTAGAATGCTAATATTAACTAGGAATCAGCCCAGGGTATAACTTTATATACTAAGAAAAAAAGTATTATGGTACGATCAATTTCTCTGCCACATACATGGATCCATAAACACAGACTGACGGACGTCCAAGAATGATTGATTTTAATGTTATTATTTACTATGTTAAACAAAATAATTGTTCATAAAAAATACCATATGTGCTTGATAGATTATTTAACTCGATTTTAGTGCACTCATATTATCCTGTAAGTGTTATATTAGTGTTATATGAGAAAAAAGTCATTCAAGTTTCGAAAGACTGGGTTTTTTGACATGTCGAGAGTAGACCACTGCGAGGCGTGCAATAAAACTTTAAAAATAAATAATTTAATTTATATGTTTAAAATTATACATCTGTTTTATCAATTACACACACTACCTACTTTTTAAGTTGAAATATTTATTTTACTTTCAGTTCTGCGCTCTCAAATTTATGTATCTTGCATATGATATTTATATGTTTGAATATGTTTTTGCAATTATTAAATACATTCTTATATGGCTTTACAGATTAAAGGTTATTTAGTAAACATACCAAAAACAATAGAAATCAGTCTAAGCGAAGTTTGACAAGAACAATGTTTCTGAACACGATTATGTGAACTTGGCTTTGCGGGGACTTCGACCGAATTACAATTGTACAGCTTGCTAGTCAGTGGACTGTGAAATGTGTGTTTAAAATTGATATGTCTTGAATGTCAGGAGTATCTGAATAGTATATGTAATGTATGTACGAGCAAGCTGCACTAGATGACTAAATATATGAGAGGGTGAGACGTAAGAACCTAACAACCCTACGGATCCCTAAGCCCTACAGACGTACCCTAACACATAAATAGTGAATATCTACACAAGTACGGGATGTCTGTACAAAGAGTCCTAAGGTAACAGACGGAGCCCTACGAGTAGGATCAAAGGTTCGAGGTGGTGGGATTATCTCAAAGCTATCAGGCAGGCTCACCACGATAATTAAGGGCTTGAAGTAGTCTTCGCCACTTTGAGAGGAAGCGAGAAATGAATAACAATGATGTTTCTGATTCTTCGTCTCAGAGTCGAGTCACTGCGCGAATGATGATCATGAGCTCAAATGATATTATTTTTATTGCGTTATTAGTATTATTATTGCGATTCTCATCCCTGAGGTCGTAGGTTCGATCTCCGGCTGTGCACCAATGGACTTTCTTTCTATGTGCGCATTTAACATTCGCTCGAACGTTGAAGGAAAACATCGTGAAACCGGCTTGCCTTAGACGCAAAAATTCGATGGGGAGTGCACAGGACCTACTTGCCTATTAGATTGACAAAACATCATGATTGACAGAAATCTGAGGCCCAGACTAAAAAGGTTGCAGTACCACTGATTAATTTGTATTTATTTTAAACAAATAAACAATACATTCCCGTCTTTATTGACTCCACGTAAGGCCATCCTACTCCTATCTATCCTTCACCTTGAACCTAATTGCAATACGTGAGAACTAGTAGGTTTAGCGTTCGGAAATTGTGATAGAAGGGAAATTGAAAATCTCTTGGGCTAAATGAAAATTTCTGATAGCGCCGAAGGCGGATTTAATATTCGAACGGACCTTTCTCATCGAATGTATTACATATTCGTCAAAGCTCTTCTAAAACAGATTCCATTTAGATTTTTCTATGTTTTTGAAATTGTTTGTGGTTAATACTAATGCAGGCTGTTAAAATATGTACAGAAAGTTGCATATCTCTGATACGTTTTGCGTCATCATCGATACCACTAGTTGCAGTTTATAATAATAGGCAAAATTCAAGGCATTAGACGGGCTGGTAGAAGAGAAAAGTCGTGGCTGCGGAACGTACGGGAGTGGACCGGTATCTCATCTGCCGAACTGTTTAGACTAGCGCAAGATACCCGGCAATTCATGTTGCCAACCTTTAGAAATACATTTTTTTTTTTCAAATAATAGGAGGCAAATGAGCAGGAGGCTCACCTGATGTTAAGTGATACCGCCATGGACATGGACACTCACAGTGCGTTGCCGGCTTTTTAAGAATTGGTATGCTATTTTCTTGAAGAACCCCAAGTCAAATTAGTTCGGAAATACTTCAGTGGGCAGCTGGTTCCACATAGTGATGGTGCGCGGCAATAACTGCCTTAAGAAACGCTCAGTTGTGGACTCAGTTGACGGACGTTGAGGTGATACGGATGGTATTTTGTATTCTGCCTTGACATCTTGATAATGAAACTCAGCTGCAGGTATTAGTCCGAACAACTCCTCTAAACACTCTCCATGATAAATGCGGTAGAAGATGCAGAGATACCCATCACATCTCTACACAACGCCAAGGGATCAAGTCGCACAAATAGTGACTGGCCGTTTAAGATTCGAATCACTCTTCAATGAATACGGTCAAGCGGAAAGAGCTGGTATTAGGAGCTCCCGCCCAGAGGTGAGAACAGTATTCCATGTGGGGCTGAATTTGCGCTTTAAAGAGTTGCAAGCGGTGGCCCGGAGTGAAGTACCGTTTGGCCTTGCTGAACACAACAAGCTTCTTAGAGGCTAATTTAGCCTTCCATTCCAAACGTCATTCGATATGTCAACGCACAGTATTCCAATGCTAGCTGAAGCTTTAAGGAGAAAGATATAAAGTGGCACCTGAAGAAGATGCTTAACTATTTTTTTTTAATTCCAAATTGCAACTACTACTACAAAACCTGCTATATGGGGATATTGACCGAGCCGAAACAAAAACTTACGTGATACTGTAATGTTAGTTTAATAACAGTTAGGTATATATTTAAATAAATTCATTTAAACGAAATTCATGAGTATTTATAATTTACAATAAATTACCGCATTTACCATGGAGTGTGTTCAGAGGAGTTGTTCGGATTAATACCTGCAGCTGAGTTTCATCATCGGACGTCGAGGCAGAATACGAAATGCCACCCGTATCACCTCGACGTCCGCCGTTCCACAACTGAGCGTTTTTCAAGGCAGTTTTTGCCGCGCACCACCACTTTGTGGAACCAGCTGCCCACAGAAGTATTTCCGAACCAATTCGACTTAGGGTCCTTCAAGAAAAGAGCGTACCAATTCTTAAAAGGCCGGCAACGCATTCGCGAGCCTTCTGGTATTGAGAGTGTCCATGGGCGGCGGTATCACTTAACATCAGGTGAGCCTCCTGCCCGTTTGCCCCCTGTTCTATAAAAAAAAATTGATTATTCATTTACATGTTTCGAGTAGCGGTTCACCACAATTAGCGAGAAAATTTAGCTTTTAAACAGTTCTTTGTTTAGCAAACCAAAGAGTTTTATCTATTTATTAAGCGATCAAATTAAATCCCTAATAAATTATGCTAACAATGAATCAATGAATAATGGGAATAAGCTTTCTTAAAACGCTGGCAGTGCTTTTTCTGCCTGTTTGCCAACTATACTTCAATTTTACTTATTCCACAAGAAATTTACGCAATAACCTTGTGAGAATAATTTTAACAATATTATGTTTATGTTACTGTAAAACTTAGATGAAAATTGATCTTATCATTTGAGTATCTTGTGTAAGATAAACAAGGGTTTCATATTCTTGGTAAATTTATTCAGCTTTCAGAATTAATTAATAAGTTTCAAACATAATTAGACTAATAACATACAATTTCAAAGAAAACCGTTGCCTTGTAATTAACGTATAATGAACTTATACTAAGGGTTAAATTATTAGACATATTTTTTTTGTAACAGGAGGATGATGTTAAGTAATACACTCATTGCCAGCGAGCTCGCATGTGCGTCGCTAGTCTTTTAAGAAATGGTAGTTCAAGTTTCTAAATAAAATGATTTGTAACCTAAACCATTTTATCCACCTTACTAATTTTAATTAACAACTACATTACATAACACATATTAAATAAAAGTTTATTTAAATATTGGGCTAACCTACATTATATTTACATCATTGCCGAATTTATGTTATAACTTATGATGCCACATTATCTGACATAATGGCGAAAGTCAAGAGAAACTTCAATTTGAGCAAGTGCAAAGGAAGCTTTTACGTAGGTAATTCGCAAAGAAGGCAACAAAGTGAGGACTAGGAGGTTCCAACGAGCCGGAAACGCGGGACCCCTCAAGAGTCTTCCATCGAGGCTCTTATTCAGGCGAAATCGTAGCAATTCGATCGTTTAATTCTTTACAGTTTTCAAGAAGATCTTTGAATGCTGGAATTTTATTTCAATTCCTGCATTAAAACGATATCTGTCGTAATGTTTTATTTTATACACCGTTGGACTGAACAGGGACGGTATTGCCCATAAACCAAAAGCGATGCCATTATAATAACTATAAAACTAGGTTTTAATATATCTCTCCAGCTATTTGTAGTTCTTGAATACACAGTGGAGAAAACGTTTCAAAAAAGCCCTAACTTAGCAGGAATGTTGGCCAAGATGTTTAAGGAGCGATCTGGTCACCAAACTCCAAAAAGTACATTGTTTCTTTCAATTTTTCATCATCGTTTCTTGAAATAGGGCGATAGATATATAGGTATCCATTTTGGAAGATCGATAAACGATTTAAATTACTTCGCTCGATAGAAAAAAAATCCAATCATAGCCAATTTTTGACATTTTGAATTCATTTTATGACGAAAATGTATAAAGAACATGATTTTGAAATTTATTAGATATTAAAATATTTAAAAAATTACATTAATTTAATGTTTTATACAACTAATTGTTATAACGGGCCGGCGCGCCTTAGTCCTCCAGCTCTCCACTGCGCCCCGCAGTCCACCCCGAGACACTGACACAGCAAATCGTGCTGGGACTTTAAGCCTTAATCAGGGCTGACATTATAATAATTAATAGATTTTTCTCTCGCTCATGGTGAATGAACATAATATGTTGAGGAAACCACAGGGACAGTAGGCTGATAACTTGCCTATCCAGAACAAAAGATCACGGATGCTTTTAGGCTCTAAAAAGGCCTGGGTCGGATGCTTATTGCTTACCACCATTTTCTCGCATCTGTTAAATCCGTAATCTCCTAGTTTCTAGAATAAGGTCTAAGGGTTTTACCTACCAGTCCTCATCAGTTCTCATCTGCTCACAAGTCTGCTGTATTTGTAAACAGACGAAAGAAACGTTACACTCGTTATCTTGCGTACTCCCAATAAGCCAAAGTGAATAGGGAGCGATGCTTGTTTCCAAGAAGATGTTTCGAAACGAACATTTAAAATAGATTCGTAAGAAGTTTTTTAAAATCCAAATCATGTAATAGAACTGAATGATTCCAGACAGGGCAACAGCGAAGTACATAAGTTATGTTGGGTACAAAAGGACCAGTGCTGATTGGGCCATGGTATCCAGAAGACGATGAGAAAGATCTTTAAATTGTGATATTGATGAATTAATGAATTCTTCAATTCCTTGAAAATCGATGTTCCTAAGAGGTTTATTTATTCCTAAATTTTTTATTTTGTTCATTGGTGTCCAAATTCTTATTATATTTTATTTAGAAAATAAAATAAATATTATAATATTCGTAATATTTATATGAATAAGGATTCAGTAAATGTATTCCATATTCTGATTTCCCGAGTAACGATTTGCACTTTTCTTACGATCTAATAATGTTGAGATGGAAGCTGTGTTAACCATCACAACATCTTATTGATTACTGGCGTGAATGAAAGTGTGTATAGTAAATGTGCGCTTGGTATCGGTCAGAAATCGTTGGTTAGGTTAGGCATCTATATCGTCGGCCTTTTTATTTTGAACTATTATTTAAAAATCTACGCGTGTTGTTCCCACGAGAATGTAAGTGCGTGCTCCTATTTCACCATGCCTCCTGCTGATAGAGGACAAGTCTTAGTTTTTTTTTTAAATTTATATTATTATTATGAATTACTTAATATGTCACGTGGAACATGGTGTAATGGTTGCAGCTCCTTACAAACGTTGTGGTACAAAATGCAATGCTTCATCATACTGCAATACTTTTCATGACTTTTTCATTTTAATTCAAGGCTTAACAATCGAATTAATGTCTGGCAAATTCATTTTTAGTTTTTCTTATATTTAAATAACATAATATTAAAATTACAGACATTCTAAAATACTTTGAAATTTTTATTAAAAAAAAACATAAAATCGCGTCTGGCACATAGCAATGTGAAAAATGTCTGGCAATAAAAAAAGTATGTCAGGTAGACTTATTTAAAAAGGAAAAATCAAAAATTACGCTTCTTAAAATGCTTTTAAAATCCAGGATTATTACCTGGACAGATAGGATGCGCACTAATGAACGCAACCGCTACCGCCAGCCAGATTGCCCAGACTCTAACCGAAAGTGCAAGAAGGAAGACATATCACAAAATCAGCCGACCTAAAATTCTTTCTTTTCAAACGTTGCTACCTCCCGTACTAATAGTATCGCTGTCATATGGGCCATGTGGAATCTATTGCGTAAGATTGTATAAGTTTTCGTAATTTAAAGTACAATAAAAATATTGCTTTAGAAAAGTCTTCTATGATTTATTATCCTGGTTATAATCCATACTTTCTACTAGAACTGAAGATGGTTGTGGCGTGGCACTCATGTATTAAGGCAAGCTGATTTTTTATATATGTATTAGCACTTATGTCATCGCGTACCCAAGGGCTGCACAAAATCTGTGTTTGGGTCTTGTCATGGATTCCCCGGTGACTAAGTGGCTTCCACTTTGGCATAACTAAATAATAATGCAATATTTTACTAACCAAAACCAAACAATTAACATAATAAAATTTTCTTTCTAACACCTATTTAATGCCTTCTAACCTCTGTCCATTGTACATATAAACAGTGTGAAATGAACTTAACTATTTTAGTTCGTGACGTTAAACAGTGAAATATTGTTCGAACTCGTGATTGTTTAAAAGCTTTGCTAAACATTGTTCACATTATTTGTACTGTTTCTGTTGACAAATTCTGATTGTGATGTTCCAAAGCGGAAATTTCTATTACAAATGCGAATATTGTACCAGCAGGGCAGGGAAGTATTAGCGTGTGATTCTCGACTCTGAGGCCGTGAGTTTGGACCCCAGCTGTGCAATAAATGGAATTGTAGGTACGCATTTAACGCTCTTACGATTGATCATACATCGTGGCGGGCTCAACAAAAAAGTACCAGGCACAGACCAATCATTATAATGATAAAAAAAACAATAATATATCAAAATATAATTTTTTTTGCGATACATGCAAGAATCAAAGTTAAATTTCTATAAAACTGTTCTTTACTATTAATGAAAAAAGTGTTAAAACATTCTTACAATTGAACTGATTATTCATTATTAAAATAAAGTGAAGTGGGATAATTATTTAAATAATCTTTTTTCCTGGTACATAACGCCTTACAGGTCTTCTAAGGTAAGTCCTTGCCTACCCTACTAAACTTATTGTACTTCTCTCAGGAAATTACGTACTAAAATAAGCACATTTGAAGCGTACCAACTCTATGTCACAGATAATAAATGATATTTGGTCATAGGATATTATCTATTCATAATATACTGTGACGGTACAAATTACTTTACAGCCCTGCGATTCTGTAACTCACTTTTCGAAGTCACACAGCGGTTTTCGCATCGGCGTTCGCTCTCAAATCAGTCGTGAAGCAGTCATTTTATGATTTGGCATTCTGATAAACAATAAACTACAAGCTCCAACCTTTTCAGAATGCCAAATCATAAAATGACTGCTTCACGACTGATTTGAGAGCGAACGCCGATGCGAAAACCGCTGTGTGACTTCGAAAAGTGAGTTACAGAATCGCAGGGCAGTACTACTACTAAATAAATTATCATCTTCTTAAGAAAATATATAGAGTAATTTCACAATCAGTCTCAAGTCTTCGGTAGTATAGTGGTCAGTATCCCCGCCTGTCACGCGGGAGACCGGGGTTCGATTCCCCGCCGGAGAGTTCCTTTTTGAGTTTTTTACGGTTGTTTTTATCACGCACTTCGTGAACAATTTTACCATAATATATCATTATTTAGAACTACATTAATAGGGTAAATTTTTACATTTGTTATTAAAATATGTTGGATATAAATATTGCTTATGTTTCTCATTTTTTTACACCTGTGAATTAACTTTAAGTTATAACGGCTAACGGTAAGAAAGAAACTTCTTTAATCACAAACACTTACATTTTCATGAGAAATTACAAGCAGACAATAGAAAAGTTAGTAAGCAAAAGGAAAATAATAAAGTTCAAGAAATGAATGCAAAGCGAAGTATTTTTTTATAACCCCAGGGTAAAAGACTAACCTGATGTTAAGTGATTCAGCCGCCCATGGACAAAACAGAACGTAAATTAAATTGGGAGAAATATTAGCCTGAACTAAAACCTCTGCTTATTTCATGCTTTAGATATTTGTTACCAAGGTTACCAAGGTCGCGGGCGGTTTATATAGTAAGAATGGAAACACTTTATGTACAACTCGGGAATAGATATGGGTCAAAGTCCATTAATTCGTTGCTTAACGGTGCCTCGTCAACGTGTGAGGTCGCGTGAGAAAATAGGGTTAAATGGGCCGAAGGGAAAAGTGCCTCCAGCCCGCGAGTGCTGGAGCCAAATCCTATAAATTTCAGTAGATTTAGAGATTTTGCCGTATTTTTTATTTATTTTGTAACCCTATAGCTAACATAAATTATATATGTGTTGTGTATCAATCTTTGATGATGAAGCAATACATTTGTGTCATTAATTAGTTATTTATTAGGTAATCCTACAGCATACATTATATAATTCAATTATACTAAAGATATAGCCAAAAATGGAATACATAATATATATGAAAAGGTTCAAACATTTACAAAGGACAAAATCAATAAAAATTATTAAATACATTTAACTAAGTAATACCTAAGTCGGATGTGTTGTGTGATGGTGTGAAAGTGAGGGTATGTTGTGGTGTGTGCTTATGATGCAGGTTATTTAGCGCTTTGGATATTCATAATACTCCTTACGAGTATGTGTTTGTGACGGTTGTAGTTTTATAAGACTATATTTGTGATAATAAGTGAATTCTGGTGACTTACTAAATGATTGAAACTATTAGAAAAACAGTTATCTTTTTATATAAGATACATATTCACATTAAGATTTCTTGGTTTGGTTGTTCATGCATGAATGTTGCGTGTATCTTTTTTTAACATTAAAGTATTTACAATATTCTTAACCTACAGAGTAATAATAATAATGAAAAAAGAATAAATAGAAATGTAAATAAATTTCAAATATGTTTTTTTTTTTTTTTTTTTTTTTTTTTTTTTTTTTTTTTTTTTTTTTTTTTTTTTTTTTTTTTTTTTTTTTTTTTTTTTTTTTTTTTTTTTTTTTTTTTTTTTTTTTTTTTTTTTTTTTTTTTTTTTTTTTTTTTTTTTTTTTTTTTTTTTTTTTTTTTTTTTTTTTTTTTTTTTTTTTTTTTTTTTTTTTTTTTTTTTTTTTTTTTTTTTTTTTTTTTTTTTTTTTTTTTTTTTTTTTTTTTTTTTTTTTTTTTTTTTTTTTTTTTTTTTTTTTTTTTTTTTTTTTTTTTTTTTTTTTTTTTTTTTTTTTTTTTTTTTTTTTTTTTTTTTTTTTTTTTTTTTTTTTTTTTTTTTTTTTTTTTTTTTTTTTTTTTTTTTTTTTTTTTTTTTTTTTTTTTTTTTTTTTTTTTTTTTTTTTTTTTTTTTTTTTTTTTTTTTTTTTTTTTTTTTTTTTTTTTTTTTTTTTTTTTTTTTTTTTTTTTTTTTTTTTTTTTTTTTTTTTTTTTTTTTTTTTTTTTTTTTTTTTTTTTTTTTTTTTTTTTTTTTTTTTTTTTTTTTTTTTTTTTTTTTTTTTTTTTTTTTTTTTTTTTTTTTTTTTTTTTTTTTTTTTTTTTTTTTTTTTTTTTTTTTTTTTTTTTTTTTTTTTTTTTTTTTTTTTTTTTTTTTTTTTTTTTTTTTTTTTTTTTTTTTTTTTTTTTTTTTTTTTTTTTTTTTTTTTTTTTTTTTTTTTTTTTTTTTTTTTTTTTTTTTTTTTTTTTTTTTTTTTTTTTTTTTTTTTTTTTTTTTTTTTTTTTTTTTTTTTTTTTTTTTTTTTTTTTTTTTTTTTTTTTTTTTTTTTTTTTTTTTTTTTTTTTTTTTTTTTTTTTTTTTTTTTTTTTTTTTTTTTTTTTTTTTTTTTTTTTTTTTTTTTTTTTTTTTTTTTTTTTTTTTTTTTTTTTTTTTTTTTTTTTTTTTTTTTTTTTTTTTTTTTTTTTTTTTTTTTTTTTTTTTTTTTTTTTTTTTTTTTTTTTTTTTTTTTTTTTTTTTTTTTTTTTTTTTTTTTTTTTTTTTTTTTTTTTTTTTTTTTTTTTTTTTTTTTTTTTTTTTTTTTTTTTTTTTTTTTTTTTTTTTTTTTTTTTTTTTTTTTTTTTTTTTTTTTTTTTTTTTTTTTTTTTTTTTTTTTTTTTTTTTTTTTTTTTTTTTTTTTTTTTTTTTTTTTTTTTTTTTTTTTTTTTTTTTTTTTTTTTTTTTTTTTTTTTTTTTTTTTTTTTTTTTTTTTTTTTTTTTTTTTTTTTTTTTTTTTTTTTTTTTTTTTTTTTTTTTTTTTTTTTTTTTTTTTTTTTTTTTTTTTTTTTTTTTTTTTTTTTTTTTTTTTTTTTTTTTTTTTTTTTTTTTTTTTTTTTTTTTTTTTTTTTTTTTTTTTTTTTTTTTTTTTTTTTTTTTTTTTTTTTTTTTTTTTTTTTTTTTTTTTTTTTTTTTTTTTTTTTTTTTTTTTTTTTTTTTTTTTTTTTTTTTTTTTTTTTTTTTTTTTTTTTTTTTTTTTTTTTTTTTTTTTTTTTTTTTTTTTTTTTTTTTTTTTTTTTTTTTTTTTTTTTTTTTTTTTTTTTTTTTTTTTTTTTTTTTTTTTTTTTTTTTTTTTTTTTTTTTTTTTTTTTTTTTTTTTTTTTTTTTTTTTTTTTTTTTTTTTTTTTTTTTTTTTTTTTTTTTTTTTATCTGTGGCAGTGTACCTACCTCCTTTAATGCAATTATGCTGGAGGTACTTGTGTGCTGTAAATATAAAAGAAAGCAGACAGAATGACAAGTAAGTTATACTGTTTTAAATTTAAAACATTTCTGACCACTGCTTGTTCTTCGTCTTTTATACAATTTGGGTTTTCCACAGTGAGATACTACAGATAAACTACTGTAATTACAGTAAGTCAGGAAGCACTGAACAGGAAAAGCCGTATGAAGAATGTTTCCTTCACACTGACAAAGAGACCTATCATGGCACTTTTTCGCCACTTTTTCTTCAGTTTTCGCGTCATTACTAAAATTTCCGGAAAATTCACGTTTCTGCTGATAAGGTTAAAAAATATGACTAGTTCAATAGTCTGTTTTTTTAAAAAATGTGTAAAGATAGACCTTAAAGTGTTTGAAGAGCTGTAAAGTTAATGTTTATATTTATTAATTAAAAAAAAAAAAAAAAAAAAAAAAAAAAAAAAAAAAAAAAAAAAAAAATACTCCATATCATACATAATACTATATCTAAATATGTACAAGCAACGATTGCTTCTAAAATATATTATAATTATGGTTAACATACATGTTACAAAAAGTAAAAATATAAAAAAAATACATACTTAGTATAATTGTAATGAAAATTAAAAGGCTTGAGTAATTGCATTACATCCAACCATATTTCGCATCATTAATCTGCTGCCGCAAGCTGTAAACAGGTAAAATTGCGAAACAAATTCATAATTCAATTAAAATAATTTCATGAGTAATATGTCATACGTAGCTAATATAATTTGAGCAGTGTTGGCCTAGTGCTTTGAGCGACTTTCATCCCTGAAGTCACAGATTCGATTCATTCGAATTCTGGTTGTGCACATAACACTCACTCGTATCTTGAAGAAATGGCATGCCTTAGTCCACGGCGTGTTAGGCACAGAAGACACCTTCTTGTCTACCCAGATCTAAAAGGTCGTATAGCCACTGGTCACACATCATTTGGTTTAATATTTTGGCCGGTAACTCACTAGCAAGCCTTTTGGCAATGTGAGTCTCCATAGAACATCAGATCCCGTTTACAGTATATGTAATATGTATATAGTATAATATGTGATATCGATTTATTCATACGAGTATGAATAAAATGAAGTACGATGCGGGCGATATGAAGTTAGGATAAGTTTCGTCTCAGTGCAATAGTTCCTAAGTAGTTTCCTAAGTTTTATCTTCTAAAACCCGCATATATGAGTAACATACAAAAACTGTCTTTATATGTTACATTTTAAAGACGATTATCAAGTATTGCCTTAACCAGATTGCGAGGTATCACCAAATTCTGTTTTCACAGATTTTTACAAACGCTTCAGTTAAGTTCGGTGGCGGTTATTGGATGTTCAAATATAATATATCATTTCTTTTCATATCAAACGAAACACTTTGTTTAAAGCTAACTGATCGACTGTCTTTAATCGTTTAAAACAAGAGATCGTTTATAACTAATATAAAACTAGGGGTAGTGGGGTTGCGACGGACGTTGGACTAACAAAAAACTGTAATTGACTTATTTATGGGTTCTTAAAACTAAGTGACACTTCTGTTACCTATAAAGAATATAATTGTATATTATCGAGAATGTTATATTATAATTTATCAATGTATGAAAAACTAAAGGGCTCATTTATCACTACCAAAACTGATGTTTGCGCTAAATAGGTGTCGGTCAAAGGATGACAATTCGATTTTGACTTTGACACACACATCGGAAATGGTAGGTCGTGTTCCGACAAAATGGCGCGAGGAAAAAGTCTAATTACATAAAATTAGATTTTTTTAAACGCTATCGCATGCACATTGATGATAAGTGCTAGTCTATTCTTAGTCTGATCGATTATTGGTTTCCTTTTTTTTATTATACTGATACACGACAACCGAAACATCGCATATTATTTTACCGAGCGAAGGCGACATCCTGGATATAGCTTCTGGATACCCAGGCCCACACAACTGACGTTTTACAATATATTGGTTACAAGTGTAAGATGATTGTTAACATTTCGTTAGCCTTTAAATTGCTAACCGCTGGCTTTGTATACCTTCATCGCTAGGCTTAAAAGTGTGTATATCGACGGAAGAGCTGATGGCATTGAGAGGCAGTCAACCACCACCCACGTGAGCAGTGTTGGCCTAGAGACGACTCTTATTCCTGAGGCCGTCGGGACAAACTCTATGCGCGAATGGACTTTCTCTCTATGTGCGCATTTAACATTCGTTCGAACGGTGTAGGAAACCATCTTGCCTATAGGCTCAAAAGTTCGACAGCGTGTGTCAGGCACAGGAGGTTGATCACCTACTTGCCTAATACATTGATAAATGATCATGAAAAATATACAGAAATCTGAGGCCCAGACCTCAAAAAGTTGTACCATCACTTATTTACTTTTATTTTGAATTCCATTAAATAAGGCGATATACCCAATAAAACACAAAAACATTTTAGTTCACCCATTTCTCAAGATTGCAAAAACAGAACTAACAAAATTGACACAAGTTCGATACGAAATAACAGGGTCCCGAAGGACTACGCTTGAGTTATGGTGTAGTGCTTACGTCAGCTAGTGAGGAAAGTCGAGGGAATTCTCTACACCTCAAGGATGCTTCAATATATTTAAGAGTTGGGTTTTTGCAAGATTATTTATGTAGTTCTTTAGCTTAGGAGTTTGGACCTCCCTAATTATTACTACACACTTCACACAAGCGGCCTATGTCCAGGTTATTTACTTTAAAAAATGGTTGACTATTTAGAAGATTAGACAGTTGTGGTATAGGACGGACGGAATTATCCCGTTTCGTCCAAGATTCATTTTGAATTGCAGAGCCAGAGGAGTGAGTGACTGTAAAACAATTATTAGGAATAATTTATACAAACAATTTTAATCTGAACGAATCTTAAACTTATAGATTTTGACAGAAAATAAAAATTTCCTGACGCATAAAAACCTCACAAGAGTGAGAATGTAAAGCGAAAAAAGGTTGCGTTCTATTGTGATTGGACAAACGGACGTAATATGACGTTTCATGTCGTGTGGAAGCGCGATGTATTTGACTACAGATGATATCAATTAAAATGAAGCGAAACGCACAATGGGTTATTTGACTTGAATTTATAAATCATTTCAGATTATTTATTATTGACTAGAACCTATACGAAATTTGTTTTTAAAGTGAAACTTCTTTAGGCGCATGAGGGTAAAATTTTTACGGATGAAACGCAATAATAGCGTCACGAAGATGTGCAGCGTTTTTGTCGAAGAAAAGGGAAGACCGATTGAGAGAGAGTGAGAAGGGCCAATCACCTTATAGAAATTCTATTTTTAAAATTAAAATTTCGTAAAGAGAATTTATGAAATATTAGTATTTTATATTTTATGCAAAATAATTTATTGAAATCTCTAATGACGAATTGTAAATTAAAATGCCACGTGTTTTTATTATAGAAGAAGAAAAAAAAATATCATTTGTATAAATTTTCGACACTTAATTTAGGTCCTTACATATGAAATTGGCGTTTTTCGTACTGGCCACTTTAATCACGATGTTCTCCTCTTTGGTAAGGAATTCCAAATTCAAATTTGTACAGCTACTTACTCATGTATTTGTGCATCGATGACCGCCATTCATTTGTTTTCTTCTTCTGTTTTTTTCTGTTTGCGTCACTCATTGTACAAAATGGAAAACTTAAAGTATCGCATTATTTACGAGTACGAGTTCCGCCGTGGCACTAGTGCTGCGGAAACGACTCGAAGGGTGAATGATGTGTATGGCGGTCATGTTGCAAAAGAAAACACAGTTCGTTTTTGGTTCCAACGTTTTCGTTCTGGATATTTCGACCTGCAGAACAAGCCCCGTGGACGGCCTGAGATCCAAGTTGATAATGAAGTATTGAAGGCTATTGTGGAAGTGGATCCATCGCAAACCACGTCCGAGTTAGCTGCAGGCTGTGGTGTTAGTGTTAAAACTGTTTTAATTCACTTGAAGCAAATTGGGAAGATTAAAAATCTTGAAAGATGGGTACTTAACGAATTGACTGAAGCAAACCGGCAAACGCGCGTCGACTGCTGCGTTACATTACTGAACCGGCACAATAATGAAGGTATTTTAAACCGAATCATTACCTGTGAAGAAAAATGGATTCTTTACGATAATCGGAAGCGCTCAGCGCAATGGTTGGATCCTGGCCAGCCAGCCAAATCCTGCCCCAAGCGAAAATTAACCCCAAAAAAGTTACTTGTAAGCGTTTGGTGGACTAGTGCCGGTATTGTTCATTGCAGTTTTCTCAAATCTGGCCAGACTATTACGGCTGATGTCTATTGTCAGCAATTGCAAACCATGATGGAAAAGCTAGCGGCTAAACAACCTAGGCTGGTCAATCGCTCCACGCTACTGCTACTTCACGACAACGCTAGACCACACACTGCACAACAGACGGCTACCAAATTAGAAGAGCTTCAATTGGAATGTCTAAGACATCCTCCGTACTCCCCGGACCTTGCTCCAACAGATTACCATTTTTTTCGAAATTTGGACAACTTCTTGCAAGGGAAAAAATTTAACTCTGATGGGGCAGTCCAAATCGCCTTCACAGATTTTATTGATTCCCGTCCGACTGGTTTTTTTAGTAAAGGGATCAATGAACTACCTATGAGATGGCAAAAGTGCATAGAAAACAATGGTTCATACTTTGATTAATTAAATATATTATATTTAAAAATATTCGACCTTTTGTTCCTCCCATACAAAACGCCAATTTCATATGTAAGGACCTAATATTTTAGTGACAATTAAACCTTTTCCCTCCCTCTAAGTCTCGAAAATCGAAAGTTTTAGATTTGTATAAATATGAATAAGACTTTAAAATTAGTTTGCCAAAGAAGTTTTACTTCTGCGATGTGTACTTTGTACGCACGCACTTTTTAATTAATTCTGTTATGTATCAGATTCAAGAATTCAAATGAAACATTCAAAACTTCACTATGCAAAATGGCGTCGCTTGTAAATAAACGTCAACATTTTATGTGTCAATTATCATTCTCAAACTTTAAAAATACATATACATTATGGGTATGTTCCGATATACACTGCGACCACTGTACAGAGTACCGTCAATTTAGTATACTGTGAAACCGTTTCTCTATAGCCAGCTATACTGGTTACAATTTAAAACGGAACGCAGTCCAGTATACTAGTCAGCTTCGTTTTTCGACACAGTTTTCAAATGAGTGCATCAAAGTTTTTCAATTCAACAAGAAAAACTATTATTGGAGTATTATCGCATTAAAAAAATCTATATTAATATTAACTGTCAATTGAATTAATACTACAAAGAAAGTAAGTTAGAATTTTAAATGTTTGTTATTAAACTGTAAGTTATATCAGCCGTTAGGCATTCAAGTGGTTTTGATTGATCACGTGATCAAAGCACTGCGAGTACCTTACCTCGAAAACGCCAGTGCTCGCAGTAGAAGTATAGCGGGGATTTGTGACGTCATATATTTCCCTAGGACGCTGCGGCTGTATACTGGCAGTCCATAGCGGAACGAATTTTTGAACAGTGGGAGCACTATACAGTACTCGCAGTGTATATCGGAACATACCCTATGTTTTGATCAGAAACAGTCTCCGATGAAATTTAACTCCAAGATAGTAAAAATAGACAAATGAAGACATATGAGGTATTTACTGGCATGTTGCGTCAACGGTTCGACTAATCTTCAATCGTTTTGTGACTGACGTATAAAAATTATCATTTTAATTATAGATTTTTGTAGTTATACTTCTTTCGACGCGTTAGGGAAAAATGATGAGAGTAAATTTTTGCCCGCGCACACCGTCACAAAATACCGATACCCTGAAGTTAGCTATAAAATAGTCAACATCTTTACGCCGAAGAAGTATAACTTCTAACGCTTGTACATAAGTACACACACTTTTTTTTAATAAGGTATTATAGTAAGTTATAATATATTCATAAGTTATTTTATTCTATAAAGCCTTTTAAATGTTTTTATTTGAATTAATAGCAATGACACTTTATTTTACATTCTACTCCCTTTGTTTCCGAACAATTAGCTAGCAAACTAAAACTGGAAGGAAGAAAAACAAATCAGCCAGTCATTGAACAACTTGAACGTGTCAATTCATTCAGCCCAAGACAAACAATAGTAGTTCTAATAGAACGGATTTCCAATTTCCGTTTCCATAGCTTTCATTGGACTCGCAATCAAAAGCGTGTGCTATCGATTAAAGCGAACAAACATAGTGGTCATAAATTGAAGAAACCCATTAAAATGAATTATTTTTCATAGATGATTTTTTAAATTTATCTATCGACTATGAATGTGAAATAACGTTTCAAAATATGCTTCAAACTTTTGAATTGTCTATGGAGCAATTTTGATGTTTAGAATCAATTTGTCTTTGGTAAGAGAAGCTTCCAGAAAAAAGGTTTTATAAGTAAAACTTCTAAGGACTCCCGCTGATATTATTGCTGAGAGCTCTTTCAAACTAATTCATTTAAAGAAGTATTATTTTTTTGTAGTACTCACGTTAACCAAAAATTGTTATTAACGCTTCAAGAGTTCATTGCACCAGAAAATTGTTAAAATATAAAATATATGTTTCTTAAAATATCCAGACTCCAAGTAAATTAAATTATATCTCATAAATACTTGTTATTGGAATCAGAAGCGGTTGTTAATAGAGTAAATTGATCGCAATCCTACCACAATCGTGTACCGAGTGCTTGATCAATATCACACCAATTATACCTGAGAATTTCATTATTGTTTTTATTAAATGCTTTTACTGTATGAAGTAATGGAAATAACAATAACTACCGTAGACTAAGTGTATAACAAAACTAACAGTCATCAGCCCTGCGATTCTGTAACTCACTTCTGAAAAGGTGGGAGCTTGTAGTTTATTGTTTATTAGAATGCCAAATCATAAAATGGCTGCTTCACGACTGATTTGAGAGCGACCGCCGATGCGAAAACCGCTGTGTGAGTTCGAAAAGTGAGTTACAGAATCGCAGGGCTGATTTGTAATTTTTATAGTATGGAATTAAAATGGATTTATTATTATTATTGTATTTGAAAAACATTATGCAGGCTTTGTAATTTATATAGAATGTATTTTTATTTATTTATTAACACTTCGTTGTACATACATTAATATAGTACAATTGACATAAATAAAAAGGAGAGCCACTGGCGGCCTTATCGCTTTCGAGCGATCTCTTCCAGGCAACCACTTGTATGCCAATGTACTAGCTGCCCCCGCAAATTTCGTTTCTCTTTAATGTGATTTTACTTAGCCTACCTTTTTGTACATACCAACATGGAACATTTTGCTATGCTACCCCAGAGACTGTCGGTTTTCCGGAATGAAAACTTTTTAGGTTTTTCTGTGATTTTTCTCTATATAAACCTCAGAGTTCACGTTATAAGTTCTTAGTAACGAATAAAAAATAGGAGTTGATCGTAGAGGGTAGATGAAAATTAATGGTTGTATGTATTTTTGTATATCATAAAAAAATAAAAACGATTTGAGGTAACGAATCCATAATAATAAAATAGGATTTGATCGTAGAGGGTAGCCGTTCTCTGACTTACTGAATATGCATAAAAAATTTTAAATCGGTCGAGCCGTTTCGGGTAGTTGGTAACTAACATTTTGACCCAGAATTTTTTATTTAAGACTTCTCCGGAACTCTTTTGCCATATATATCATTTATAAAAAAATAATAGGGGTTGATCGTAGAGGGTAAAGTGGGTGTAGTTTTTTTTTGTTATCATAAAAATATAACAACACAAAAAATTTGTAAAATATAACAACATATGTTTTGGGGTGCACATCCCTTATCACTTAGGGGTTTGAAAGATAGATAGTAGCCGATTCTCTGACTTACTGAATATGCATAAAAAATTTCATAAGAATCGGTCGAGCCGTTTCGGAGGAGTATGGTAACTAAAATTGTGACACGAGAATTTTATATATAAGATAGATATTAAAATTTAAGTGTCATTCAAAATATGCGTAATTTCGAAATGTTTTATTTGCCACTTTGTCGTTTTACGGACGTTATTTCAATGTTTTATGAGATGGATATCCCGATTTACGACCGATTGAATGCTGTTTGCTAATAAAACAGATAAGATGCAAGTAAAACGGATATAAACAAAAGCGAGCCGTCGGTGCTTATAGAATTTTCTTTTTGTTCCAGTAACTCTAGGATTACAAAGTAAGGAAAATTTTGCGAGAAGGTTAGAATGAGTTAAATTTAAATATTTTATACAAAAAAACTAGGTCAATCACACGTCGGAGTTGTACAGTATCTAACTTGAAATAGTCCAAACGAGCCTCGTCGCAATAGACCACGCAAGTGTAGACGGTTGCAAAGCTTTCTAAGGAAACGCTTTTGAACTGTTTTAATCGTATTTATTTAATTTCACCACATCATACATAATGCTATATCTACAGCATCGTTTCTCAACCATTAACAACCATTTTATGTCGCGACCCACGAAAAAGCCAATAAGTTAAGTAAAACAGTCTTGCGACACTGTAAAGTTATAATTTAGTTTTATAACACTACACTATAATTACACATTCCATTAATAAACGCATCTTTTGTACCTATATGTAGTGTGTATTTATTATTTTTCAACAGACTGCGACCCCCTTTTAAAACAAACTCGACTCCACCAAGGTTCGCGGCTTGAGAAACGATGATCTACGGTATATGTTACAAGCTATCTCTTAAAATGTATGACAATTGACAATTATAGTAAAAAAAATATAACAAGAAATTAAAATAGCTATATATGTGTGTATATGTGCTTAGAAGTCAGTTAATAATTCCATTTTCAATGAAATTTTCCATAAACCTTCAAATGTGATTCTAATCGACCCATACTAGTTTTCTATTGATCAAATTTAAAGTAAATAATAAAAAGGATAATATAATGTTTTAAAATTGAAATAAACACTTTAATCAACGACCGATAATAAAAATCACATAAATATAAGTATAAAGAAAACCAATAGCTTTCCAGACCGTAACTAAGAAAAATTCAAAAGGGATTATCGCGACTTGGGAAATTGCAAATGATTGATGAACACAAAACAGGAAGTTCCTTAGAGTTATGAAGAAATTTTTATTCATATTTTGTTTTGTGAAGATTGATGTTAGTGGGTTAATTGAATTTTTCGATTTTCAATCAACAAGAATTAGGTTGTTCCGTTTTTACATATTTTTTTATGGTTTGTATGAATAATATTAATTATTAATTATAGCTATCAAATATATAGTATTTAAAATTTTCTTAAACTACGTAGTAATAATAAAAAAAACGTGTGGCACTCGGGGACTGCCACGGTAAAGCTATTGCATAGTATTTTTTTATCAACTTATGCAATTATAATTATTGGAAAAAAAAAAAAAAAAGGGGGGGGGAGGGAAAAAGGGAAAAAAAAAAAAAAAAAAAAACCCCCCCACCACCCCCCCCCCCCCCTCCCCCCCCCCTCCCCAAAAAAAAAAAAAAAAAAAAAAAAAAAAAAAAAAAAAAAAAAAAAAAAAAAAAAGAAAAAAAAACCCCCCGCCCCCCCCCCGGGGGGGGGAAACCCCCCCCCCCCCGGGGAAAAAAAAAAAAACCCCCCCCCCCCCCCCCACAAAAAAAAAAAAAAAAAAAAAAAGGAGGTTTTAAAAAAAGGGGGGGGAAAAAAAAAAAAAAAAAAAAAAAAAAAAAAAAAAAAAAAAGAAGGGGGAAAAAACCCCCCCCCCCAAAAAAACCTTTGTTTTTTAAAAAAAATAATTTTTAAATAAAAAAAAAATTAAGATGTAATAAAAATATTAATGCGAGTTTGTAAAGCGATTTTATAAAGCGGTTTTGTAAAGCGGTTTCTAAAGCGGACTGTAAAGCGGTTTGTAAAGCGGTTTTTAAAGCGGTTTGTAAAGCGGTTTGTAAAACGGTGTATTAAGCGGTTTTGATGGATCGGTAACGGGCAGAAACTTTAGATTCATATATACGATAATTGGGTAAATCACCCATGAGTGGTATCGTAGGTTAAGATTTTGCTTTGAAACAAAAGTTATATATTTTATGTATAACTGATCGCACTATGCTGCGGCAAGATAGTATCCAAAAACGTTGTCGGAGTATCGCCATCAAAGTAACTGGACCAACGTGGCAGTTATGATGATGATAACAGGAAATAATTAACTCAATTATCCTATCCTTTTGCGGTAACAAAATAGGATGCTGTTGATCATACTGAAGATTGGCATTTTTTATTCTACCACCAACCCTTATCAACCCATCAGCATCTAGAAAGGGACATAATCTTTGAATAGAACGTGAGCAGCGGCCACTAGTTTTAATGTTATGGATAACATCAGAGAAGTTTACTTTTTGTAAAACCTTAAAAATCTGTATTTCAGCAAAATTAATATCATCAGCAGAGATACTAGTAGATCTAGGAAGTCTTTTCAGAAAACGGCATATCCATACCTGTACGGAGAAACAATAACCAAGAAGAAACTCGATGAGACAGTTCTAAAATTGGGTTTGGATCACTCCACACAGTAGCGGGAATAGAAACTACTTTCCTCTTCACATCAACAGCTGTTTCAGAGTTAACCGAAGTAATTGGCCACTCAGATGATTCCAATTCTAACCATTTTGGGCCAGTGAACCAAATAGAAACAAACGCAGTGGGTGACAAACCGCGAGATAGAAATCACTAGGATTTTGATCACCCGCAACATGATGAAATTTTTCAGGTCGAATATGAGAAACTATTTTTGTAATGCGAGTAGCAACAACGGTCTTAAAGCGGTGCGGAAATGCGGAAATCCAATGTAGTGCAACCATTGAATCAGTGAAACAAAAAATGTCATTAATGACGTGACGTTTCTTGTAAGTATCTATTACCCGCTGAGCTAGCTTAGCCATGAGTAAACATGCGCAAAGTTCTAGTCTTGCAACGGAAATGGTTTTAAGCGGAGCAACTTTCGACTTAACATACAGGAATTATAGGCGGAGAGTATAAAGGGTTATTTGTCTTTAAATAAACAGTAGTGCCGTAGGATTTTTCACTGGCATCCGCAAAGGCAAATTCAAACAAGCGAAAGTCTAACAAAATATTAAATAGATCACTTTGAAGACTATCTCCAGTATACAATATATCATTTAAAGATGAACCAGAAGATGATTTTGCACATTTTCACCATACGCCTTAAACTCTTCATATTCGCAATACACGGATCGCTCGAGCAGTTCCTGAGTAACCTTCCAATAATAAATAACCCTTAGTGACAAGCCAAACCGCATATTGCAGTCGGTCTTGACTGCAACATTTTACGGTCCAGTAAAAAAAATCTTTTTTTACCATTTTTAAAAAATTTTTCAAAAAGGGGGGATCTTTTGAAAAAGAAAACAACACTTTTTAAGAACCGGGGGAACCGGGGGAAACAGTATTTGTAAATATACTATTCTATAGCGGCCGGCTTAAAGCGTACCGGACTTGCACCAGCCGCGCCTACGCTACGTCACCGATCTCGTCAGACCGATGTGAGACGCAGTATGCGTTCTGTCCCGCTCTAACGCGTATTGGCCGAATTTCCGCGATAAAGTCTATGCAAAAGCTTAATAAAAAAGAAAATTGTTAACAAATTAAAATTAAAAATCCTTTATTGTTTTTAAAAAATAACCGTTTGGAATCCTTTAATTTAAATTAGTTGCCGTTTCCTCAAAAAAAAGAAGGCGCCCCCCCCCCCCTCGAAGAAAAAAACGCCCCCAACAAAGCCGTTTTTTTATTAAATGTGCCGGTGGGGTCCTGGTGTTGGGCTCTCCTATTTGTTCGCTGAGACAGAATTTCCTCGCTGTATATTTCCTTATTCATTGAACGAGGAAAGCACCAGCTCTGGGGTCACCAATATTATCTACTTTTTTTTTTTTTTTTTCAGGTACAATTTACTGATCAAATATTGAATGCGTTCATATCTTAAGGTCAGGGTTTTCGTGTATCGTACGTTTAAAAGATTCATGAAATATCGGCCACTTAATGACATCACCATTAAACATCATCAAGTCTAACTTCGGTAAACGAAACGATCTGCGTTGGGTATTTGAATCGGACAAATCGGACTACTCACTCTAACGCGTACCAGCTGCACCGGCCGCGCCTACGCTACGTCACCGATCTCGTCAGATCGATGTGAGACGCAGTATGCGTTCTGTCCCGCTTTAACGCGTATTGGCCGAATTTCCGCGATAAAGTCTATGCAATAGCTTAATAAAAAGAAAATTGTTACAAATTAAAAAAAGTTTGGTCCTTTAACGCTGAGACAGAATTTCCTCGCTGTATATTTCCTTATTCATTGAACGAGGAAAGCACCAGCTCTGGGGTCACCAATATTATCTACCAGGTACCAATTTAAATCTTAAATCAGCGCCTGTGCACTGCCCAAGAGTCTCTACTCCAAAGGGAACGAAATCGAAGTATGAGGAAAGACTCTTATTTGAGCCGTTTATTATTTTCCGTTTTTAATATTAATATATTATTTAATTTTAATATTAATATACATAAATTATTATAATTATATATAACTATAATAATTTATGGAAAAAAATAGAATTTTCCGCCCAGTCAACTTTTATATAATTACCTAGAAATTATGTCCCAATAATGTTGTGAATATTTATGCGAGGAGTAAACTGGGACTCTCACACTTGAGGTTCAAAGCCGGCTGTGCACTAATGAACTTTCTGTCTATGTGCGCATTTCACACTCGCTCGGCATCATTAGACTCAAAAAGCCGAAGGCGTGGGTCTGGCACCCTGATCACCTACTTACCTACTAGAAAAAACAAATAATTAAAACAGATACACAATTTTCTCTCGTTCTTTAATCGTTTAAAGCATGAGCAAGTATAGTAAATAATTACTATAAATAGAGCAAGTAAGTAATAAAACATGAGAAAAAAATAGTGGGGTTGCGACGCTGGACTAACAAAAAACTGTTACTTGACTTATTTATGGGTTCTAAAAACTAAGTGAAACATTTGTTACCTATAAGGAATATAAGTGATGTCGACCTATTGTCTTATTTCCAAGAATTTTATATTATAATTTAAGAATGTATGCGAAGAAAAAGAGCTACCAATTTTTTTTAAATTATTAACTAAAATTTATATGTAACTAACGCTAGGTTATATAAATCTGTTTTTTTTTCTTTTAAAGCCGTTGTAGGATTGATCTGGCAAAAATATACAATAACAAGCCTGCCACATGTGAAAATAAATTAATATTTAGTCATAATGTACCGAAAATCAATGTAGAAATTACTCAAGAAAACGAAACGAACACATCAAAGTCAACTTAGCAGGTTTCTTCACCCAAATAGAAACAATTATTGTTTTCTCTGTACCCTTAATATTAAGAAAATAAATTATATTTTAGAAACAAAATATATAGAGAGAGAGAAAACTTATTTAAATACATTTTGGATCCGTTCCGTGGTTAATGTGGAGCACAAAAAGGCGCTACCTTTTATTGACAGTTGCCCTTTGCCGTACAAAGCCTAAATAGTGACCGGCAAACATTTTTAATTAAAACTCGTAACGCAACTTTGGTAATATGGTCACGATTTTCCTGTTTAATCAGTTTAGAACATTCGGTAAGCACTTTTTGATAAGCGAACTTTAAGATAGTTTCGTCATTCATACGTTAATATTGCTCAAAAGATTTACACCTACTTCAAAACTTTTTTTTTTTTTTAAACTATATAATATTAAAAAGATCGGACCTTATACTACAGCTTTGAAAAGAATTTCTGAAGACCACTTTGATAACCAAGTAACATTTTTTTATCTCTAAAAAACATCAAATATTTTCCAGTTAAGAACAGATTTTATTGATTATTTTAATCTGGCATTTCTGGTATTATAAGTGAAAATTCAATAAAGTTTATACCGTTTATAACTTCCACAAACATTTTAAGATCGTTCTTCATTCATGAGATTTAGCGATACAAACGAACAGCAATTTATTTTAATACATATATGTATATATATATTTGTATACGTAACATTATTTGGAGTTTTTCGGACTAATACCTGCAGCTGAGTTTGCATCATCGGATGTCAAGGCAGAATACAAAATACCATCCGTATCACCTCGACGTCCGTCGTTCCATAACTGAGCGTTTCTTAAGGAGTTTTTACCATGCACCACCACTATGTGGAACCAGCTGCCCACTGAAGTATTAAGAAAAGAGACCAAGTTTTAAAAGGTCGGCAACCCACTTTCGAGTCTTCTGGCAATGTGAGTGTCCATGGGCGGCGGTATCACTTAAGATGATGTGAGCCTCCTGCCCGTTTGCCTTCTACTACATAAAAAAAGGGCGGTGCTTTTTTCATAAAAAATGTTTGACACTTAGCTACGCATTACGAGTTTGTGTAACAAAACCATTTGTGTACAGCCTGTCAGCTAATGGACTGTAAAATGTGTATTTAAATTATGTGTTTAGTGTCAGGCGTGTTCGCGTAATAACAGTCCTACAATTTCCTAAGCTGTTGTAGTTGTAGTAACATAAGTAAGAGACCTAAGGTAAGAAACGGAGTCCTAGAGGTAGGATCAGATGTTCAAGGTTGGGGTTTTAATTTAGGGGTTTGAGGAGTTGTCGTTTTGTGAGGATTGAATAAGCAATATTAAAATCTAATATATTGTACATGAAACAAAATTTTAAATACTGCTTACGCCTCTTCGTACATACAATTTGTTCGTGAGCTTCAACCAATGTTCATTTTAAATATTTAGTCACTTTGTTTAGCATAAGTCAAACTAAGAACATTACATAACATTAACTCAAAAAAATTGTCGTCAATTACTAATTCGGGATTTTTGTATATGGCAAAAAATTTTACATACTTGTAAGATGTTACACTTTAAACACCTTCAATAATATCTAAAACTAATAATTGATTTTGCTACAAAATATAAAATGGGCCCTTTGTAACTCTAAGTATATAATAATGATGACGTAACTTACTTGAACTAAATACCGTTTGGCGTATCGTGTGTTTTACGACTCTTGGACCTTTGTCAAAAATGATTTATTGACCAGCTGGGCTAAGAACATAAACTTAAACGAAGTTATTGGATTACACATGCTTTATTTAATCCTAATACATTAGCTAACATTTGAAAAGAAATACATTTATAAACAATAGCTTCCAAAAAGCTGGGTTTTGGTTAGGGCTAAGCAATACTTACTTTACGCACTGAGGTAAGCTGAGCTGGTGCTCCCAAATACCAGCTTCTTCCTTTTGACGCGCTTTTGAAGCGCATGTCGAATTGTGGATCTCCAAAGTATTACTGATCGGCTTGATTCTCTCTCTACGTAGTGGTATTGCGTCTCTTTGCGTTTTCTACAAAGTGTACTATGGTGAGTGTTCTGAAGAATTATTTGGGTTGATCCCTCTTGCCTCATTTCAACGCCGTACGAGCCGTATTAATTCAAAATTTCATCAACATCACCTTGATGGCTGGAAGTCTTCCACAGTCCGTTCACAAGGCACTTTTTTTAACGAACTAGCGAACTGTGGAATCGACTCCCGATTGGTGTCTTCCCTGAGAGATACGACCTCCAACTATTCAAAGTTAGAGTGTTCTCTTACCTCAAAGGCCGGCAACGCACCCACTAAAATGGATATCCATGGGCTGCAATGACTTTTATGGGCGTCCTGTAGGCTTGTCCCCTATTAAAAAAAAACATAATATACGTACGTACGCATGTAAAAACAAAAAAAAAACTAATAATTTATGCAAATTATAATAAACGTTTCACAATCACAAAACAGCAAGTACTGCCCACACTACACTCATACTAACACTCCGCCACTTTATTTTAGATTATATAGTTTTTTTACAGTATTTTTAGAATTTATTATTGGTATTTCTAGAATAACGATAAACGAATTGATTACACAAGTAAGAATTAATATAAGGAGAAATAAAATTGCCCCGAATTATGCAGCCCGAGTTATGTATTTAAAGGCCGGAAACGCAATCGCGAGCCCTCTCGCATTGAGTGTCCATGGCCGGCGGTGTCACTTAACATCAGGTGAGCCTCGGTGTGTCACTTACTCGTCGCTCCCATCAAATATAGACGTTACTTATAATTATTATTGATTGAATAGTGTTCGTTTGAGTCTACGTAAGTAAGTAAGTTCTACATAAGTTCCAAATTAGCTATTTATTACTTATTGGTAGGATAAACACTATTGTTGCGTTTTACGACTGTCAGATAGCGCTATTCGTCACATAAAGTCCCATCATAAGTTATGAGTCCGATGAGGTGTCAAATAGCACAATTTATCTTCCAAATAATTTACGTGTTGCTTAGCTATTTGGTACTTTATCCATACACTGTGAAACAGACCCTTAATTAATGCAATTTTCCCCCGCCCCTTCCTCTAGCAGCAAAAGTAAGCAAAGCTCTCAAAAATAATAATAACGTATTAATATTTAGTGGGAATCCTCGAAAATGCATATCTAGTTTTCAAGCATTGACAATGTGTGGGTAATATGTCTAAAAAAGTTAATAATTACTATTGACGTAATCACCAAATAAGAAAATCGAAGAACCCTATAGTGTTTACGTAATACTTGAACGGCCCCTAATTTGGTAGCCATATTTTAGAAAAGGTATTTGAAAAAATAATTAAAAGGTACTTATAGTATTAATTAATAAATAATATCCTGTTGATTGAATAAGGAAGTATTTGAAATTATTCAGAAGTTTCAAACAATTTCAGAATTCACTTAGTGTTACGTCACTTTTTTTCAGAATTCACTTAAGTGTTTCATCGGAATTCCGTCGAGTATTTGCTATTTTTCCAAAGTTTAATTGACTTCGTAATGACGTTGTAACCTGATCACTCTTTGAAATCTCATTTATATCAGAAAATGTTTGTCCGAAATCCCTATTTCGGATTCTACGTAGTCTTTCTCACAATATCCTATAATTGTTATACTCCTAGATTGGCTTCTAAGGGCAAGATTCTGAGTCGAGGTTTAGCGCTGGGTACCCGTGTATGTCAAAAACGTCTACCCAGCTTATCCTGATATTTGTTCTGGATTAAATGCGTATTAGATTTTATTTTATGAGTTTAAAATTGGTATAAATAAAATAGTACTGTTGCGGCGTCTTGGAGTGAAACGATCAACTCGGCTGAATTCATCAGCCAATCAGATCTTCGCACGTATCTCAAAACAATACTCTGATTGGCCTATGCATTGTTTATATTACCCTTTTTTCCTCGATTTTTGTTCTCACCGTTCGCCAAGACCAATTTTTTCCTATCAAGCACTTTTCTTATAAGAAAGTCCCAAACAAGTACTTTAAAAGTTGGAAAACTGTTCTCACGTTAATAACAATTTACTGAATACCCTTCAGGACCTTAGTGGTAGGAGACAATAGATTCATTAAATCTAAAAAAGCTTGGCTAAAAGTGCAGTGGTACATACATCCAAGGGTCATTGTTAGATTCCTACTATGCAATCTCACTTGCCGTGTTTATAATTGCGGCACTTATCGAATCCATCCCCTCCTCTTCAGCACAAAGCTTTGCACATATGTAACGCATTTCCCTAATGAAAATTATATTATTATCATCGCAATTCATGAATACGTGAGATTAACTTTTTAGATTTCTTTATTATTATTTCTTAATCTTTTGTATTATTTTAGATTAAGATAGGTTAAGATTTGGTTATGCGCTTCTTGCACTTTACCCATCACATTTATTTTTTTAGTCTTTATCCTTATTAGGGTTACCTGGCAGAGATCGCTTATTTAACTTTAGCTTTCGCGGGCCGCCCGTTGCATCCCTTACAATTATTATGTATTATATTACTTGTTTTCTATAAATGTAACGTATGTAACGAAGTGTCAATAAATCAATAAATAAAAAAAACTATTGTAGCACCTTCACTCCATCCTTATATATCTATTCCGTTGTGTCCTCATATGCCAGTGAATTCTATTTATAATAGCCAATTTTCGGAACAAAATAATTAATTGCTTGCGTAGGTACTGTATAAATACTGTACAACTGATAGTGAATTAATTACACATTTACTGTAAACATTTCAATCTATGGACGAGCTATTTATGTATTATAAATAACAAGGTAATTAATATTATTACATTTTTTAATGTTATATTTCCTTCTATGACTGTGTTTTGTGTATTCTTTCGATGTTTTTGAAGTCCGTTAAACTTTTTTACGTTAATCTCTGGAGGTATATTGCGTTTAGAGTTTGATGTCAGGTCTTTTTTAAGTAGATTAAGTTTTTGACATTATGCTTTTACGAAATAATAAGTAATCAGTACACAGAGCAGCTTTTTAACTACTATAAACAGTTGAATCATTTGGATATATATAATAAATTCGCGCTTGTATACGTTGCAAAAGTTTAATTGAAATTTATTTGTTGTTGAAACTCTTTAATTATATCAAACTCTAGTAGGCCTAGTGGATCCAGCGTGCGACTAGGTCGTACATTCGAACCGAGGCTATGCACAAATGGAATTTGATGTCTAGAAAATGTCAGTAGGTCGACGGCGTGTGTCAGGAAGATTACCTACTTGCCAATGAAGAAAAAAATATCAGAAAACAGATACTGAAATCTGAAACTGAAGGCCAAGAGTAAGATGTATTTACATAATAAACATTATTTTTTAAATATTGCGAAGTTAAAGATGCCGATTTCATTTTAGTCGGTATTATGAATCACATTCATTCAATTAAAATTCAAACCACTTTATTTTAAAACAAAACATTTCCTTATATTGTATAAGGTCTTAGCGGGTTTCACTACTCAGTAATATTTCCATTGTAGAAAGCTGTATAAAATATTTTTAGCTAAAAGTATTTCTATGAAGCCGTTACTGTAAAGGCCTCTAGAGAATATCACCACTGTACATTTAAATAATGCCTTAGATGTAACACAGGGATGAAAATGGAATGTATTTAAATTTGTGGCTTCGGTCTAGACTTCATGAATTTAGGATTTAGGCCAAAGGAACTACTAGAAAAAAACCGAAAGTCAAGGGAATTTCAATTCCAAAGCCAGGTTAGTTTAAATATTTTCTGAAAGCTGTAAAAAAATAGCTAGTAATTGTTCGAATTGTAAAGATGATTGAAAAAGCAGAACCCTACTCAGTGTCTTGGCTGTCAAAATTAAGGTTCTTTAGCGATTTATTCAATAGAATGGCGCAGTAATAAAAATTGCAATGTCAGAAAATAAAAGCAACCTATATCGCCACGTTGAAAGTATAATTTAACTTATATATATAACAGGAGTCAAACGGGCAGGTAGCTCACCTGCTGTTGAGTGATACCGCCCATGGACACTCATATTGCCAGAAGGCTCGCGAGTGCCATGCCGGCCTTGCTTGGTACTTCATTGGTACGCTCTTTTCTTGAAGGACCCGAAGTCAAATTAGTCCCGGAATACTTCAGTGGGCAAAAATTGCCTTAAAAACACTCAGTTGTGGAACGGATGTCAAACTCTACGACTGTCAAATTTAAAACTTTTTAATACTTGGCTTATTGCCCCAATTTTTGTTATCAAAGTTTTTTGGCAACTCGGAAGTGATGACACCACTTTACAATAAACTTGGCACCGTATAAACGTATAAGAAATTACCAATTCTTAGATTTACATTCTCTAAATAGAAATATCACCGTAACTGCGCTGCTAAATATGAATATAGTTCGTCAATCCGTAAACAGTACACTTTATTGAACGGCCTGTTAACTTGTTCTTGCACAATATATGCAATCAATCGACGAAGAAACAATACTTAAATCCAACTTACAAAGTGTGGAGCAACTATAGATATCGAGCCCTTTAATTATGATCAATTTGGTGTCTTTTGGCCAAAATGCGTTCTTATAGGAGGGTCAAATGAGCGAATGCCTTGAGTATCTAAAGGTATTCGTAGTAATCTTATTCAGTAGGCTTCTCGTTCATAATGTACTTGACTCTAATGAATAAACTAATTTTTATTTGGTTTATAGAAAACCAAGGGTGTCGAGCTGCTAAGCAAAAAGCCGTTGACGACATTCAAGTATGGATAAATGAGACTTTGTTTGAGTCGCCTTTGCCTCATATTAGGTGTCGAAGTTTAATTTATTAAATCTATATTTATTTATTTTTCCTTAATCATAAAAAACTAAATCATTCTAATTGCAGTATTTTAACCAAAGTGCTCTTTCGTCTCTTTCTTATATATTACGCTGTGATGGGAAGTGAAAGAAACTTTAGTTCCAACGGTGCAATTACTTATATTTTTTTATTAATGTAGGCTAATGTACGATAAAGTTTAATGGAGATGGACTGGGCATGTAGGAAGTTTGTCAGACGAGAGATGGTCCATACTGGCGACCCGGGGAGGCCTTATTGGGAAACGATACAGAGGAAGACCGCTCACAAAATGAGCGGATGACATTATCAAAACGGCTTGAGCTGAGATAGATGGAGATCCTTGCAGGATCCTGCAGTTCTTGTAAACTAATTAGAAAATAGATATTACTTAGTACAGATAAAAATTAGTATAAGTTATATTCTTTTTAATTTGATTTTGCAAGAAATAAAAGGCTTTTTATGTTACATATTTATTATTATAATGTATGATAATGCGATATAAAATGATCGCAGATGACTCCTCGAGGTTCAGTTTTCTGTACACAATAATCTCATAAAAGAGGATGAGAAATGATATGCTGTCAGCTCCACGACGGATAAATTAGTGAGTTCAGATTACACCTTACACTTGATTTATGCGCCTCCAAAGAACACGTGGCTTAACCGCGCTTAGTACCTTCTTTATTACATTAGAATTTAGCACTCATTTAGGCCTCAATTCTTTTTGGCGACGTGGGTATGTGTATGCGAAAAAAATTGGTTTAGCTATAAGTTGTTGTCATCAGCAACATACATTTACATATGTGTTAAATTTGGCTGCCATTTTATTGAAGTTTTCAGCCACGCTTCAGTCTGTCGACGTCTGTCCAGGAGATGCCTATTTAGCCGCCGGCGCCGCTTGAATGATGGGTTCATACTTTTTAGGAAAGAATGAAGACATGGAATTCCATTTATTCACTATTCATAAGAAACGAGGAGCCAAATGTGTTGTATCCGGCTCTATAGAATGTCAATAACGAAGGGGTACAACTCCGGCAAGGATATTTATGTTTTTACAGAATATCATATAATAAATAAACAGTACCCATATCAGTGTGTTACATATCCATTGCACTCCCTTTGCCCCGCATAACCAATACCTGTACCCCTCTAACACAACACCGTTATAAAAGGAAATGGACAACAGAATATACCAACAGCTTTTGATCGGATACCTCACATCGGACCGGTCAATTCTCATCTAGTACTGGGTGGCGCAAAGGTACTAGCACTAAAGAAAATTTGTTTATTTTTTTTATATGACATTTCCTGTCATTCTGTTGTTGAAAATTGTGTAGTGAACGAATGTAAAATACACTGAAAATAAACATGGACCGTTTTACTCCCCAAGAACGTGGAATAATCGTGTCAATGTTCGTGGAGACATCTTTAAGTCTTTCACCAAAATACGCTGCGGGGTCCGTCTGAAAATGCCCAATTGCGTGGCACGTCGCCTCGTTGATGTTTCTGGACACTCTTCCACATCTTTGCGCACAGCATCGATATTTTCAGCTGAACGGCCTGTTCTTGGTCTCCCAGACTTAGGTCTATCCAATGTTGAGCCAGTTGCTTCAAGACGTGTGGCAAAGCATCGGATTGTGCGACCAATCGGTGCCGGACGGTGGGGAAATCGTCGACGAAATTCACGTTGTGTTTTTATCACTGATGAATTATTCCTTGAACATTGACACGATTATTCCACATTCTTGGGGAGTTAAACGGTCCATGTTTATTTTCAGTGTATTTTACATTTGTTCACTACACAATTTTCAACAACAGAATGACAGGAAATGTCATATAAAAAAATAAACAAATTTTCTTTAGTGCCAGTACTTTTGCGCCACCCAGTATTGGTCTATAATATCGATTATTGATCGTGCATCTCATATCGGGCTGATTCATTGTTCATATTTAGTTAAGTCTTAATTATTGTACCTACTAGTAATTAATTAAAGTAATTTAAATACATTTTGGTTTTTGTTGGGATTCACCGCTGGCCCTCATTTAATTAGTGTGATACTATTTATTATATGCACACAGACACTATTTATAAAACTGTTTAATTATAACATGAATTTCTGCGAAAACGTAAATTTAGCTTTTTACACTACATTTGTCTAGGGGCACGCTGAATGATCGGGTCAAACCGCTAACTATTTAACTGTCACCGGAAACGTATTCGTCTAATGTCCCGCGGAGATAAAGCGTAGCTGCGTTAATAGCGGAGCTGCCTTGCTATTCTGTAACTCACTTTTCGAAATCTCACAGCGGTTTTCGCAGCGGCGGTCGCGCTCAAATCAGTCGTGAAGCAGTCATTTTACGATTTGGCATTCTGATAAGGAGGGAGCTTGTAGTTTATTGTTTACCGCTGTGAGAGGTCGAAAAGTGAGTTACAGAATCGTAAGGCTGTATTGAAAGTCGTGAAAAAAAACAGCAAATCTCAACCATACACGTTTCTGGGTTTCAAGTCCCAGTACAGTATAAAATCTCATCGTTCTAAACAAAATTATTTTAACTGGAACAACATTTTCTGAAATAATAAAATACTTAACGAAACCACAACCTGTGTTTTGATAATAAAATTATTAGTAACAACAAACCATTATTAAAATATTCTCGGAAAGCTCGGATCCCGTTTAAATTACTTTCATAATGTTATTTTCCTATGTAAAATTGTATCTTTAAAATAAATTGTATCTTTTATATTTTATAATAATTGTATATTTGTATAGCCTTAAAAAAACATTTTTAAAAAAAATATTTTTTTATTAATGATAAATTTGAAATTTAAATAAGTCAAGTCCGATTTCTTTATTAAATTTAATCTATGCAATCGGTGATGAGAGAGACGTAGCCACAGGCAGTGTCTAAAAATATAGAGAATTATAAAAGTAATTCCTTCTTATTGCTCTGTTTTAACTTACATATTTGTCTCTTTCTTGCAAATTGTGTTTACGCTTGCATAAAAAGAGATAGATTTAGTTGTATTGTACCGTGATGCCTAGATTCGATTCGCGGTTAATTTGTTCTACTTTCCACATGTCAAGTACGATGATATTTCATTGTTAAAGATGTATGTCGAAGACCAAATATGTTAATCACGCGTCAGTTTCCTTTTTGCTTATGCACAGGTCTAATCTAGTCTAAATCTATCCTGACACTCCTTGAATTCTGCGCGTATTAAAATATTGTTTTAATTCCGTAAATAAAATACTACTATATAATAATAATTTAAATAATTAAGTAAGTGAAATACTTTTATTGCATCAATAAAATACGCATATAAATTCGATAAAATGGTTCATATCACAAATTCAATAGCAAAGTATTGGCAGTTAAAGCGCTTAAAAATGGCGCGTTTAGGGTGCATATGATATGAGGTGTAGCCAGAGTCAGTGAAGCTTTTAATATTTCCTACATATGTATTTGGAACCGTGACGCAAAATGGCTACGAAATATTCAAGTGTTAAGAAGATGGCAATTAAGAAGAGATTTTGAAGAACAACTGCCTACCTTCTTTAATTGGAGATGCACCGCATGACAAACTGTGCTTTTCACAGGAGAACGAAGAGCTGGCAGCTACCTCGGACAAAGAATTTTGTTTAAAGGGGGAACGGTGCCAGTATCTTCGGAGCCTTGCCTAAAGGGACTCCTTTTAATAACATATTTTAGTTATTAAATTATGTTTTTAAGGTTATTTATCATTACTTTTATATTCTGTAATTTGGCTGTTGTATATTAAGTGTTAATATTAATAGATTTTTAAATATTCGAATTATATATAGGTTGAGCTAAGCCATGCTATGGTTTTTCTATATCTGAATTTGAGTGAAATTATACGAAATTACCCGTCCAACCGTAGGTAAACGGCAAATAGGTAGATCAAAAAAAAACGCTGTTCAGAGTACGGCGTAGCTATAGCTACTAACAGAAAACAAACAATAATGGCATAAGCTGGAGGAGGCCCAAGAGAGAGTTCCATCCCTACACTAAAGACCCAACCAAACACAAAACCTCAAGTAATTTATCCTTAATTTAATTATATATAGAGAGACTAGTGTGGCACCATTTTATACGCTTTAAGGGCCAGGACTTTGCTATTGAATTTGTGGTATGAACCTTTATGTAGAATTCATATGCGTATTTTGTTTTTGCAATAAAAGTATTTTTAGCATTAAAATAATATTTTACAATACATACACCATTTAATCTGGTTTATATAAGGAGACTAAGGATTTGGTTTGTATCATTCGATCGTTCGTTTCAGCCTGTTCACGTCCACTGCTGGATAAAGGCTCTTCCCTAAATTTTCAGTACGACTGGTTCCCCGCGGCTTCATCCAACGTTTTCCCTTCACTCTCACCAGGTCATCTGTCCACCTAGTAGGAGGCCGTCTCCCAAAGTAAGTATAATTGTATAATAATAATACATAAACCAAAAGTCAAAAGTCAAATATAATTTATTCATATAGGTAACACATTGTACTCTTATGAACGTCAAAAAAGAAATATACATTAAATGCTTCTAATTTTACATTTACTGCCAGTTCTCAAATAAAGGGCGTAGAACGGAAGAGAAGAACTGGCAATAAACTCTCAGCCACTGTTTTTAATCGCCAAGTTTTTTGTTTTACACACCGTTTGTAAGGAGCTGCAACCATTATACCATGTTCCACATGACATCTTAAGTAATAAATAATAATATAATAAATTAAAAACAAAGATTTGTCCTCTATTAGCAGGAGGCATGGTTAAATAGGAATAGGTGAATGTCCATTTGTATAATTAATTACTAATAAATAAATGTTGGTAAGGCTAGCTTAGTACTAAAATAGTCGTGTGGTTTAACGTCTTATTACGTCTGTGTATGTGTGTGTATCTCTATCTCCATAAGGTCTTTATATGGAACAACTAACAAATTAACTTCATATACTGCAGTCATCCGCATATCCCGTGGGAATCCATTATTTGAGTTATACATTGATTAAATTGTACAAAGTATTTTATCATTATAGTCACCCTACAATATACATAGTTCGCATTGCATCGAGATTGTGCTTCCCACCACATCTCCCACGCTTTGACGTCAAACAGATGATTTGTTACACAATATGTTCTATTCTGTGATTTGTGACCTGTCGCATTCACACTAAAAATATTTCATATATTTGCATATTGCAAAAAATCTAAATTAGTATAAACGGAAAATAATAAAAGGCTTTTGATTTTGTTCCCTTTGGAGTAGAGACTCTTGGGCCGTGGGGTTCAAGTCCACAGGTGCTAATCAAAGTTTTAAGATTTAACGAAAGAAGATTTAAGTTGGCGCCTGGTAGATAGTACCAGTGCCCATAGCTAATGCTGTCCTTGCTCAACGATTAAGTATAGCAATACAGCGAGGAAATGCTGCCAGCGTTAAAGGTACTCTGACAAGGACCAACATTTTTAAATTTGTTTTAATTTTCTATTTATAAATTTTTAAGAATTAATTATAAAATAATAAAACACTATTTTGACCGGATTGAAGTTATGTATTATTATAAATTTACAACTATTTAACATAATTTTAAATTTATCCGACGTTTCGCGTGCTTTACAGCGTGCGTGGTCACGGTGTCCAATACATAACTTCAATCCGGTCAAAATAGTGTTTTATTAAATGAATAAAAGTTATGTTAATCAAAGACAATTATAAAATAATTTTTATAACGTATTATCAAACCTTATACATCAAAATGATTAAACGCGGACAATATAGTTTTCATTTTCAGCTACCATTAGAACTACTTTTGATGTTCTCATAGCTTAAATATAGGGGCAAAAGTGAGAAAAAAAACATTTGAGAAAATTTGTATCTATATAACATAATGGTTACGATAACTTGAACAATGATAAATAAATTGTTATTGTTCGCTCGTCGTTGAATTCTGAAATTATTAGAAATGTTATAGCAAAATGTTATTATTTCTAAAGATAGTTAGATTGTATAATATATGTTCTGTTATAAGGTTTTATATATGTAAATCTAAATTTTAAAATGTATATAATGTTGTTATTTTAAACCTCTAGTCTAACTTTACCATAAGCAGCTTGAAGGATTTTTCAGAAGATTTTTCATCCACACCAATATTTTTTTTAAATATACAACAAGTAAAAAATATCTAGTTTCAATACAAATTCTGATATGAAAAGCAATCCTTTATATTCTCAGAAATGGGAAAACTTTTTATAGGCATTGCAAGAAAATTATGAAAAAATATAAGCAATTGAAACATAAAGGTGGAAGTTAGCTGAACTCATTCAAAATATGCTTGCATTTACCCTATTAAATAAACATAATTCAAACTAGTCGCGCAAGCGGAAATATCTTGACTAAACCAGAATAGCTACGTGAAACTGGTAAACATTTCTTGCTGAAAATATTGGTATTTAACAGTAATTTAATAAAACTGTTAAGTCTGTCGCGAATTATACACATTTATATTATAAAGGAAATAAAATAGTTAAAATTAACTTAACAATAAGGATAATTATGATTATAAATGAAGTTTTATAATACCTACAAGAGGTTATGACTTACGATTTACGCTGCGTAGCACTTTCGTAGCAACAATGAGTATTAAGTACCATTACGGAACAAAATACTTTTTAGAATTAAAGCTTGTTTAGTTAATATTATTTGAAAATAATTATTTATTTAAAAATAAATCTGTGTCTATTTCGATTACATTTTGTCTATACTATAAAGCTGGGACACAATGTAGTAGACTAAGGGTCTGTTTCACAATGTATGGATAAAGTACCAAATAGCTATGCAACACATAAATTATTTGGAAGATAAATTGTGCTATTTGACATTCATGGAACTCATAGCTTATGATGGATTTTATGTTACAAATAGCGCTATCTGACAGTCGTGAAACGCAACAATAGTGTTTATCCTACCAATAAGTAATAAATAGCTAATTTGGAACTTATGTAGAACTTATCCGTCCATTGTGAAACAGACCCTAACTCGTTAGACGTGTTGACTTCAATACGTTGTCCCTGACCACAGCCTTGTCTCGCTGTTCTCTACACTATTCAATAATGGTGTTATATGTCAAACAAAATCAGGCAGATAAAAAGAACGAACAAGTTGCTCAATATAATAATTTTTATACTAAGACAAAAAAAATTATTTTAATTAAAATTTAATGGATATAATTCAGAAAAAATAGAACCATTCAAATCCACCCGTCTCATGAAAATGTCAATAATAACCCAAATTTGTGCGAAGTTTTAAAAAAACATAGTCCCATTTCCTATTCGTGATAATTAAAGCTATCCTTATCTGCTACTCTGCTGAAATTGAGGTCAAAGCAATTAGACTCTCTTTAAAAGAATCGCTAAAATGAAGATGTTGGCATCGATTGAACAATCCAATACTTGGTTGGTTCAACCACAATTCTTTATACTCTTAATTGAACTGCTTTTTATTATTATAAGAGTCCATTTGACCTTTTATTATTATCATCAAGGAAATATAGGCGTTGAAGATTCCTACTTATTTATCGTTCGAGTTAAAGAGTGTGTTTTAACCTCAACTCGTCCAATAAACAATTACCAGATGCCGACAAAACATAAAATATTAAACAAGTATATCATATGATTAATTATTACATAATATGAGCATTCATTAAAAAATATATTACTATTAATAATCATTAAATTTAAATTCCAATCATAATTAATAATTTCAATGTACGATTGTAATGTTTCGTATATAAATTTTTAAATGATAAACAAATTAAAAAGAATCAAAATTAAAATCTGATCGATTAATTCCCAATAAAAGGAGAATGATCAGGGAATCAGATAAAAGTACAGTAGCTCTTTAAAAACACTATCCCGTATTATTTTAGAACATGCTACTGTAATTAAAGGGCACATAAATACCATTGAAACAGTTCAACGTGTCCTTAGAAAGCTTCGCAACCGTCTACACTGATGCACGTGTACGTAGTCTATTGCAAACGTACGAGGCTCGTTTGGACTATTTCAAGTTAGCTACTCTACAACTCCGACGTGTGATTGACTTAGTTTATTTGTATGAAATACCTAACTTTAACTCATACTAACTGTTACTCGCAAAATTTTCCTTTCTTTGTAATCCTAGAGTTACTAGAACTAAAAGTTCTTCTATACGTACCTACGGCTCGCTTATCTGCTACTTTTATTGGTCCAGTGAAAAGACTATCTCGCTCTTACAACTTAATTACTGACATTGATGAAAATATATTTCAACAATCTTTCAACTTACCGTAACTTTATTTATCATGCTCTTAATGAGGTTTAAATTTTATTTAGTTTAGTTATTATTTTCATATTTTCTTGTATAATTTTATGCATACACGTTGTTTTGGAACTTATAAATAAATAAAACATATAATTCGAGACCAAAGGTATGTTACTTATTATCGAATGCTAATATTAGTATGGAATTACAAACTAGTGCGGTATGGTATTTGTTCACCGAACGCTCGTAGTATCTTGGGACGTAAATCTCACTCTAAATCATCTCAATCATGTTAATTATGGAATTACGCCATCCACAAATTGCATTATATATCTGCCAACAGATTTAAACTGCTACACTTGATTGATACTTACATGATAAGAAAAATCGTGTGGCGCTACAACCTCTTTGGGTCTTGGCCTCAGATTTCTGAATCTGTTTCATGATCATTTGTCAATCTAATAGGCAAGTAGGTATCAGCATCCAGTGCCTGACACACGCGGTCGGCTTTTGGAGTCTAAAGCAAGCTGGTTTCCTCACGATGTTTTCCTTCACCGTTCGAGCACACATAGAAAGAAGGTCGATTGTTGCACAGCCGCATGAGAGTCGCACGCTGAAGCCACTAGGCCAACACTGCATCCAATAATAATTTTAATAGATAAATTAACATATAATGTGGGCGCGCTGTATGTTACTTGTCACTAAGTGTTCACCATCATACTCTTTCGATTTCATCATAAAAAAAACAAGTCTCATTCAACCGTTTTAACTAAAGTACTCATCTATCTCTGATCACAGCATAAATACACATAAGCACAACTGATTTAAGGCAGTTTTAGCCGCGATATACCATATCTAGATCTACTTAGGGTCCTTCAAGAGAGAGTACCAATTCTTAATAGGCCGGCAATGCACTCGTGAACCCTCTGGTATTGAGTGTCCATGGGCGGCGGTGTCACTTAATATCATGTGAGCCTCCTGCCCATTTGCCCACTCGTATAAATAAAAACTCCATTAGACAGAAAGAGATGAAAGAGTACGTTAGATAAAAAGTGCAACTAGACTGATTTAGTTTATTTGTGTGCAATGAAAAAGTTATGGCACCATGGCACCAAGTTAGAAGTAAAAAATATGTTTATTATGGAACATATGATACATGTATCAATTATTTCACGTCATTAAATTTGAATTTGTAGGCATCCCGACTCATCGGCAAAGAAGACAGAGGGTGTAGGCCGAGAGAAAAGCCGGCGTAAAAAACTCTCGGTACTCTTTTAAAATAGAAAATCATCAAACAACACTTATTTTAAAACAAATGTCGCAAATAAATTAGAAGTAGCCTGTCTAGCACTAGTCCCGGGCCCTTTTATCAGCTAGATAATCGTTAACTTTA
Source organism: Pieris macdunnoughi (assembly GCA_905332375.1). Taxonomy (NCBI): domain Eukaryota; kingdom Metazoa; phylum Arthropoda; class Insecta; order Lepidoptera; family Pieridae; genus Pieris; species Pieris macdunnoughi. Next base: position 93,761 of record CAJOBZ010000013.1, on the reverse strand, counting down.
TAGTAAGCCTTTTTACACAGCTTTTCTTTAATACATTTCTTAAATTTATTAAAAGGTAGAGATAAAAGAGCCTCTGGGATTTTATTAAAGAAGAGTATCCCTTTTCCCAAAAAAGAATTACTAACTTTAGATCTAGTACGGGGAAATTGCAACCTGCGTTTGTTCCGAGTATTAACATTGTGCGTATGTTCTATTCTAGAACTAGTAACTAAAGGCCTTTTCAAAGTTATATTATTCTTACATGCCCCTTACAATGCTCACAGTTCGCTACGGAATAGTTTACATAGCTAAACGATTAAAGTGAAAAAATGTCATACACAAAGAAGAGAGTCCACAAAGAGAAAGAAATAACTAGTTTTATCAATGTCCAATCTATATTGCGTTTATGGCTTCTATCTGGATGTTACAAACTACAATTATTGTTTCTTATCAAATGCACAAAACCATAGAATATTTACAAATTTTCTAAAAACAAAATGCGTATTCAAACATTAAAATTTTCCGCCTAATGTAATACCTATTTGTTTCCCACCCACGATACAGCAGTAAACTTGTAAAGATATTTGCATACAAAGAATCAAAGTTCACGTGTAACAGGCACGTACCTTGTTTACGTTATGATTTGAGAGATAACCTTTATACTGCTCTATACGCCGAAATAGGTATGATAAAATATTTTCCTCTTATTTAACAATGCCGTAAAAACGGAATATCTAAAGCTATACGGAGTGACTGGCTAAGTTGTGAGGGTATAAATTCCGAAGCACGGGTTATTTTTAAAGTTCACCATTATACAGTTTGACAAGCTATCTTTTCTATAACACAAAACAATTATAGTAAATATAAATGTTATAAAAATTAAAAATGTAAAAATAATAAAAATACAGAGAGATTCATTATAATAATAATATAATAATAAAGTTTATTTTGCATCTAATATTGCATTGTACGAGTTTATGATACAGGTATTTTACCATCTTTCTTGAGAGACTGGTGCTTGAAAAAGGTTGGGAAAACCGGTAAAAATTACAATAAAACATAGATCAACATTTTAGATCTTACTTGTAATTTTTTGCCAAAAACTTCGTTTTACACTTTAAAGATTTTGAGATTATAAGACATACAATTTATATTTTTTAATTGCCTATATTGCCAGTTCTTCTCTTCCGTTCTACGCCCTTGATTTGAGAACTGGCAGTAAATGTAAAATTAGAAGCATTTAATGTATATTTCTTTTTTGACGTATATTTCTATATGAATAAATGATTTTTGACGATTGACTTTTATAAAGACATTTTTTGATATTACGGGTTGGAGAGGCAGTTAACAACTACTTACCGACTTAATTTTACTCTTCTCAGAACCTTTACTTTACGGCAATGCAAGTATTGTTCTTCAGTTACTGTTCTGCAATAAGGTCAAATAATTTTTCAGATTCATGAATGCTACCGGGAAATTTTTTCCTATTTAAATACCGTTGCACAACGCAAAAACACTTCCACGATGAGATGTGGATTTCGAGAACAAAAATATTGAAATACTAGCAGACCCGGCAAACGTCGTTTTCCATGTTTATTATTTCTAGGAAACATTTTTTTAGTTCAATAAAAATTACTATCTACTATAATAAAAAATAAGGATTGTTTAGAGGGTGACAATTAATGGTTGTATGTATTTTTGTATGTTGTATCATAAAAAAAAAACAAAAAGTTTTGTCTAAAAAATAAAAATTTAGGGGTGGGACCACCCTTAACATTGAGGGGGATGAAAAATGTTGTCCGATTCTCAGACTTACTGAATATACATAAAAAATTTCATAAGAATAGGTCGAGCCGTTTCGGAGGAGTTTGGGAACGAACATGACACGAGAATTTTATATTAGATTTGTACAATGCCGTATGAAGCTTAACAATTATGTTTAATGTTAATATCACTATGTTCTCACCTAATCCATGTCAGCTGGTGTTCTATTAAATGAGTTCAAGTTTCGTGGTTTCTGGAAATTTCCACTCTAAAATTTTCTATATAATAGGTTTCGTCGGCGTTCTAATTATACAATTAAAACGTAAATGTTATATGTGGTGCGTCTCAAACTTACCGAACATGTTTCTCACATTAATAATTTCACACGCGATTATTAAATAGATTTGATTAATATATTACAATGAAATTACACTTAAGTCTCTCTTCCTGTTCCTTAATGTTCCTTACATTGTATAGGACTTAAAACAAGAGCAAATGAAATTTGCCTTGACATTATTAAATAACTTTTATATGTATTTAGTGGTAATGTATCTATATTAGATTAAGACATTTAATAATTGTGAATTTTGAATGCAAAATAAATGGTAAGAGTCATTGTAAAATCAGTGACTTAAATTATTGCAAATATTAATTTATGCGACTTAGAATAACTCAAACTCAAAATATCTTTTTTTCATATAGGTAAACAAGTACACTTATGAACGTCGTTAAATTAATTGTAAATTTATATTTACTACTAGTTCGCAAGTCAAGGGCGTAGAGCGGGCAAGAAGAACTGGCAAGAAAGTTTCCGCCACTCTTTTTAATCGCTAAGTTTTGATTCATACAAATTGTTTGAATTGGAGAAAATCAATCTCAAGGATTAGGATCATTTAAGTATTCGCCAAATTTATAAAAAGTTTTATTGATTAATTTACGTTTAACAAGCAAGGGATTTGAATTTATTTAGTGATAATTCTCTAATTTCGCTTGGGAGTTTGTTGTAAAAACGAATACAATTTCCATATAAGGGTGGTGAATAGTTTAATCTCGGCAATTAATTAAACCAGCATTTAAGGCAACACATCTCTTTTATTAAGTTTTATTTTCACTCAACGTCCGTCGTTCCACAACTGAGCGTTTCTTAAGGCAGATTTTGCCGCGCACCACCACTATGTGGCACCAGCTGCCCACTGAAGTATTTCCATACCAATTCGACTTAAAGTCCTTCAAGAAAAGAGACCAAGTCTTAAAAGGCCGGCAACATACTTGCGAGCCTTCTGGCAATGTGAGTGTCTATGGGCTGCGGTATCACACTTAACATCAGGCCACTTGCTCTTTTGCCTACTATTATATAAAAAAAATCCTTATATTTTAAGTTCTACTTATGGGTAGGCATACTCAAGGATGGTGTTATTAAGGGTACTAAATAAAAAACAAATGAGAGGCTTCTCCATAAACATTTATTAGTATAATATATCTTTTTCCATATTTCATTATCCTTAACCATAATTATCGTCACCCCATAGAGCAACACATAAGAAACTACATTCAGAAGATCTACTAGGCTGCAATACTATTACCCCCTAAACGAGAGCTGCGTAAAGTACATTAAAGATTCGTTCATTATTATAAGAATTATACTTTGACACATTTATAGATATATTAAAAATCTACGTTGCCAATCGCAAATACAAATGGCGGTATTATATAAAGGCTTACAAAAGCGTCTTTCACCAAGTTTTCGAGAGTCTCTTATATGACTAGAACATTTAAAAGTTAATTTCTCTATTTTAAGCTACTCTATAGACATAAGTTTACCACCAATTAGCAGATCTACTCTTACTCTACATACATACATAGTAAAGGTTGGACTGCCGCAAGAAGATGGGTGCACGGTGTAAACAAAATTAACTTAAGTGGAACTGTTGACCCATCCTAAGTGACAGTCCGGGTCTAATCGACCGAGCTGGTGTCATGGCGTACTGATTAGGCAATAAGGCTGGGTGATTGCCCAACCAAGTAAGCAGACACTCGGCGCGATTAGATTAAGACAGAGAAAAAATAATCGTAAAAGTGGTCCGAATTTCGAAAGAAAATTCTAATCCCTGTTTCAAATCGGAAAGATATGAGAAAAAACGCAACGGGTCCAGTGAGAGGTCATAATCGGTCGGTCAGTTGGGCTTTAGCGTCGATTTACTACGATACACGGCGAACATTGAAGTAGGTGTTATAATGTAGGTGGTACAAAGCCGTGCATCGTAGTTGGAGTTGTTAGAGCTAGCCCCACTTCTGGAAGAGGCCCATACGCTGACAGCGGCAGTTGGAGCCCCACAGATTGCAGCGACAGGAGGAAGAGTGGCAGCAGTCACCAGGTCGATGGTCGCAGTTCCCACCGCGACGGATACACGCACGCCTGAAAACGTAGATCAGCGACGAACGTCTGAAACCATCACCGACTAGCCTAAGGATTGATATATGGTATAATAATATCAATCGCTCCTAATATCTGACTGACATATACGGAACGTAGACCAGAGCACCTGGATTCAGATTATAGGAAAACAAATGACGATTATTAAGCTCTGAAGGCAACAAAAACCATCATTAAAAAGGGTGAATTAGTTGTCATATATATATTTATATGTTAACTTTTACAGAATATAAAAAATAAAAATCATATTTTGTTTTAAAAGTATTCTATTCGTTAAATTTCGTTTTCCTCAAGGAAAAGCAATTATGTAATAAATATGCGCTCTTAAACAAAGATTTTACAAAGGTATCAAGAAACAAACATGCATGTTTATGTGTAGAACGCTTAATAGGGTCTTTTCTTCTTGCGCATTATATACGTATATAGTAATAAAATTGTTCAAAAGGTTGTTAATGAAGTCAAAGCATGTTATTCTAATTAAACTGGTATTATCATAACTTAGTGGTAATTTCATTATAATTGGTGACTACCGATTAACGGTCGACCAAAAAATTCTGGATGGCGCTCCAAATGCTTCATGACATTACCAATTGCTAAATCTCTTAAAATGTGTCGAACGACTCACTTGCCAACATCTTGAATTACTTGCAGGTCATTAGGGTCGTCTACATAATCCGGGCCGCTCACTTCGATGTCATCGTCACCTGTAATTTTATTAAAAATTGATTATATAGATCAAACATATATTAAATGATGTTTAGTAATAATATTTTAAATCTTCGACCGATCTTTCAAGCTTCGGAACGGATTACGGATTTAATTAATACATAGAGACATTCAAAAAGCCTTTTTAAAATAAGATTTTCACTGTTTGGACGATTTGATAATCTACAACCTACGGAAACAAAATCGATACATAGTAATATCTCTTACGTTTACTTCAAAAATTAAAATTGTCTAGAATAAAAAAAATCAACAAAAACAACTCTTCATATCTTCTTCTTCTATCAGTTTAAGATATTTGTTACTAAAAAAGAATTCAGTATCATTTGACAGTACATTAGTTACAATTTAGGTTATAAAATGGATACCGTTAGTAAAATACTTCACCTATCAAATGTCTGATACTCGCAAACATAAAATACATTATATATATGTTTACTTTTCAAAGTGACTCCTAAGCCCTCATTGCTATTCTTCAGTGGTACTGTAAATACATCTCACCATATACAGAATAATCGGCTTAAGCGAGCTTCGAGACAAGGATATTATACGTACAAATTTTAAAGCTTTCCATAATCTACCTTATTCCATTAAAATTTTCCGCTTCATATATAAATGTCACTCAGTTGCCTAAGCCCTGTCTGATCAAAATATGTCAAAGAAAGAATATTAAATGAATCAAAGTATATCCTAGCTTCAATTAAGCAATAGACATATCTTTTCTAGAATTGATTAGAGAAGAGCCCGGAATATAACACTTCCTTACTTATATACTTATTGACTACTTCAAGGCATTGGACTGGGTGTGTTGCGACCAGCTGCGTAATGACTTAGATGGAGACATACTCACCCAAATATCTACAAATATCCATACTCATATCTGGTCTTTACCGCAAAGGAACATTAGCGTGGCGGTATCAATGGCGGTTATCAACAATGCGATTCAAACCATTCAAACCCGAAATGGGAGTACGGCAAGGCTGTATATTATACTCACCTTTATTTAATATATATGGGGATTTATAATGAGAAAAGCTCTAGATAGATGGGAAAATGAGGTATCCATTAGTAATCTCAGATATGACGACGATACCACTCTTCTAGAATCAAACGAAAGCGAATGAGCCGAATTAATTTTTAGAGTGAAGAAAGAAAGTCAGTGGATTAGGCTGCAATATTAAAGCGAAGACGAAATTAATGATTCATATCAAAATCATTTATTCATTTAGGTAAATAAATACATGTTTTAATACTTTTTAATCTTAATACAAACGTTTTTATTATAATACCCGGCCGTCAAATATTATTCTTCTTAAAAAAAGGCTATAAAGGAGGTTGTTGAATGAGTAGTCGCTACAAGACTAAACCACTAACAGAAAAATAACGCATAGCTAGTTATTTTAATATTTCTCAGTCAAGTGCTCCTAACTTATAAATATTTAGGTCTACACTTAAAATATTCGTCCTTAATCCACTAACAGAGTTTTATCAAATTCACTTTCGTTATTGTAATAACTTTCTCATGGAAATAATGAAAGTAATTTTATTTTAACAAATAATACTACACAGTAATCAAAAACATCCACCATCTTGTATGTAACAAGGTTGTTTAAATTTTAAGATTTGTTTAAACCTCCCTTAACGCTGAATTCGGTTTATCGGTGGTATTTATTCAGGGGTATTTATAATCCTCAACTATTTTCTTCCTTTATCAAAGAGCGGGGTTCGCTTAAGCATTCGACCTGAGGTCGGGCAGTCTAAATTACGGGGTTGCACCAATGATGATCATGGAAAGTTTGATCTTTGACCAGGCAATCTGAGTCTTATTATTATTACTTACCAGGATCAATGTAGGAGGAATTAGCGCAATGCTGGGCCAGCATCGTCGCCGTTAGCACCAGCAGTATGGCGCCGGTGCGCGGCATGCTTGCCTAACAACCACTGCTTATCTGTAATTAAAAGTAAAGTATCACCGTTACATACTTAACATATCATGTAATATGGTTTATAATAGATAAGCTATGTTATCAGAAAAAAAATCTAATGAAATAATCAGATAGTGTGGCCCTTGTCGCAAACGGAACCAAACTTGGGGTAAATTTGAAAAAATACATTGTTTTCATTTCATTTCTGAATAAACAGTCATTGCCTATACGTAAATAATAATAATGAACACCGTAAGGAACTAAAAGGGAACCAAAATAAGACAACTAGCTGACCCGACAAACGTTGTTTTGCCATGTATAATATTTCTAAGAAACATTGTTTTAGTTCAATAAAAATAGCTGTCTACAATAATAAAAAATAGGGGTTATCGTAGAGTGAAAATTAGGGGTCCTATGTATTTTTGTACGCTTTATCATAACACACTACTTCGGTAACAAACTACTTCGTATAAGTCATGATTAATATGAATATATGTTAAAATAATACAAAACAATAGTATTGTAGAATTTGTCTGCTCAATGGCACGCACACTAAAAGTATTCTCATATCTTTTGATAACAATAAAAGAACTACATTGTGAAATATTGTTTCGCCAATAATAATATATTTCGATTTGTGACTACTGTTCCACATAAATGGTTATCAAGTCGATTCAGTCACCCTTTAAACACATCTTTGTATGGTGTTTATTATAAGCTTCGCAAACGATTATTTATAAAATATTTCGTTTTGGAATAGAGATTAGTAATATTATTTTTACTAAGTTAATGCTAATTAAACATAGAAAAACATAACTAATAAAATAATAACATCAAAGTCAAATTAGTTCAACACTAAATAGTGGTTTATTTGATTTGTCAAAGTAGCTAGATCTATAAGTTAACGACTGTTAAATGGTCGATTATTATTAAAACTAATTTAGCATAACTTTGAAACTTAAAGAAAATCAATGAAAAGTAATATTGACACTCGTTCCAATGACTGCCGTTTGACTATGTAGTCGATTCGGGTGCGGTCGCAGAACGAGTACACGAAATGTCACGAAACCTGTTTATTCACAAATTCGGGTTGCTATAACTACAAGCTCCTACATGAAATTAAACGGCTGATCTGAAACAAACTAATTAATTTTTAATTAGTTTGTTGGGATTGTTATTATCTTCAATAACTTTTGTTAAAATTTAGGTCGTGCTTTGGAATATTTGTTCCGTGTCTGACTTCCGTCCGTTCTATCGTTACAGTTAGTCAACAAAATTTCTATCGTTCATTGTTAGTTCCTGCTCTTGACTTTCTACATTTTCTCCATTTGTATAAAAGTGTGTGATTCCATAACTATGACAACGCCCGCTATGTGCGTTTCTTTCATATTTTCGCGTCAATTCAAGAAAAATATAGTTTGGAAACCGTCTTAAATCAACAAGACTACTGATTTGCCTATAAAGAAAAAAAATTAAAACAGATCAAAGGCAAAGTAATAAATGATCGATAGCAAAACTCCACGATCCAGTGTTGTAACGCCACCTTATCATACGTGTTGCAACAAATATAAAATACAAGAAAACTGTTGAAAGTTATTTATTCATTTCATATCAATTAAAAGCCAGTATAAGTTTCCCCCAACGACCATGATATAAGTAAAACATATCTATAATGTTTCTCCTCTGATATTGCTATTTGTCCACCCTCTTGAGGAAAATGTAATGCCGATAGGTATAGGGGTGTAAGATAAATGAGATTATGTTGAATAGATTTGTATAAAAAGGGCCAACTTTTCCTTTTCCATTTACTACCCGGAAGTCCAGTACTTTTCTTAAGTGTATAAGTGTTGTTTTAATAATTTCAACAATCATTATTGAGAATCACATAGACTATTTTTATAATGAATCCAAGTTGTTTGATGTATTCAAGATGTGGCAAAGAGTTAATAGTTCACCAAACGCGATTCTGTATTGATTATTGATTTCTTTTTTTAAAATCAAAATACGTTCATTCAGTTAAGATGCGTCTTAGCGCATGCTTATATATGCGACAGAGCAATACTACACCATCCGTTCGCAAAACTGCCAGGAGGCCTTGTTCTGAGAAGAATGGGCAAGAAACTCAGCAAGTTTTACCCTCCCTCTATACAATTATTCAAAGGAAAATGTTTAAACCACAACGTCATTAAAGTTACATAAGTAAAAAAAAAATCTGTTCTGTCATTTACCACATTCACCATTGCACACATATTCACAACACTTCAAAGATAACAAATTATAACAATATAACTAGAACTATTGCCACGCGTTTTTGTCTTCTAGGTATTCATTAACTTTGTAGTAACCTTTACACATTAATGTTTCATGTATTTACGCTACTATGGAAATTAATTTATATGAGTAAAGTATAAGCCTATAGCTTGAAAATCATCCTTTATAGAAGTAGGTTAAATAGGGCTGAGTATAACAAAGTTTCTCGTATGAGTCAGCAACAATCGTGAGTGTCGAGGTGACATGGAACTAATCAGAAATTGTCACTTGAGTTTCACGCTACATTGACCCGAGTCACGTTTGATCAAAGTTGAAATGATTTTAATTGATATTTTTGTTTAATAAATGTAAAATATTTGCTTATTCATGATTCTTAAAATCTTTGTCGAACTGGAAAAGTTACGATATAAGAGGAAAAGAATATATGTAAACAAAGTTGATATAAATCCCAAATTAGAGGAGTGTAATAAAAGTTATAGAAACTCTACAACACAGCATTTTGACTACATTGACTTACTGTCAAACCAAAGGTCCAACCTTAACAAAACCACTAACCAAAAACTTGAAACATGTCAGAATGTAATGAATAGAAGCTTGATGGGGAAAAAACTTTCGTCCGTTAGAGCACAAGGGTCATGGGGTGGTGACATATTATATCCATTGCATAGTGTAAACCAACCAACACTCGCACTAGTATTAGAAAGTGTTACAATAAGACGTTCTTCCGCCAAACTACACAAGTCTAATTTAATCAAGGTAATGTCATGTATATTTGACAGATGACATGTTTATAGCGTAATCATTCGGATACTAAATCAGGTTTATTGGCATTCCTAAGGGTTATATTAAACCGCACGAGGGTGTAACCGCTCTGATACAAGTTTCATTACTTTGCGTCTATTGATTGCTATTGAGACAAACCATGATTAGTATTCTCGGCTTCAATTGAACTATTTTGTTTATACCAATTATTTCAATTACATATTTTCCATTACAATTATTTGTTTCCAAATTCGTAGCGTAATAAATACAAATCAGGAAACTTCAACGATTTGTTTTGTATATGCAACTAGCTAATGTGTACTCCGGTAATGGAATGAGAAAGAAAGAAAGAAAATATTTGCTACACTTGATAGAAAACTTTTTACAGAAGTGCACTAGTCCCCACACTAAGATTCCCTGTGTCATGGGCAGCTATTTTTCATATGACATACGAATTTGAAGTAACTAAATGAGTTTTTTTCTTGATAGAACTCTCGGAATCAGTAGTATCTAACTGCACTCAGTGAAAATGTTTCTTTTGTTAATGGAAATAAACAGAAAATGAGAGAAAATGAGACGACTCATTGGTCTAGTGGTTAGTACCCCTGACTGCGAAACCATGGGTCCCGGGTTCGATCCCCGGCTGAGACGAACATCGATGTGATGAGCATTGATGTTTGCTTAGGTCTTGGGTGTTTAAATATGTATTTATATGTCTATCTATGTATAATATGTATGTATTCCGTTGCCTAGTACCCATAACACAAGCTTCACCAGCTTAGCATGGGACTAGGTCAATTGGTGTGAATTGTCTTTAAAAAAGAAAAAGAAAATACAACCTTTTAGGTCTGGTCCGCAGATTTTTGTGTCTATTTCGTGGCCACTTGTTATCATTATCATTTCTATGCCTAACACAAGCCGTCGCCTTTTTGGTTTTCCGGTCTCCTCACGATGATTACTTACACAGTACTAGCGAGTATTAAAATGCGCAAATAGAAAGTACCTATATTGGTGCATAGCTGGGGTTCGAACCTACCGACTTGAGGAATGAGAGTCGCTGAAACATCGAGGCTAACAGTGCTCTTGAAAATATGTTAATAAAAAATTAACGATTTAATTATTATAATTCACTTTAATATACATAGTCTACTCCCATTCCTTTCTCCTTTGTTACCCAGCTTTACATCCAGCAATACAATTAGTTATCGTAAACAAACTAACACAATCTTGGATTTCCAGTTTCCGAATCTTATTATCGTCATTGTCGTAAACTCATAAATGATGGATGTTCAAAGTTTTAGGACAAAGTTTCAATAACAACACGAACTGTGACGGGTTTCGACTAAGCGTTGATGTCTGATAACCTTTATATTATATTGATATCTATATTCACTTACACAGTTTTAAGTTAAGTATTTATTCATAAAATAACGGAATAATATGATGGACCAACCAAGTTTCACAAAATCTAAACGCAATCTTCTCTTCATATTCTACCGCAATTACCATGGAGAGTGTTCAGAGGAGTTGTTCGGATTAATCATCATCGTCCGTCGTTCCACAACTGAACGATACCCACTGAAGTATTTCCGAAACAATTCGACTTAGGGTCCTTCAAGAAAAGAGCATACCAATTCTTAAAAGGCATGCGAACTCGCGAACCCTCTGGTATTAAGAGTGTCCATGGGCAGCGGTATCTGTTAACATCAGGTGAACCTCCTGCCCGTTTGCCCCCTGTTCTATAAAAAAAATCTGCCGAAAAAAATCTAAAAAAAATAGATGGAGACAGCCGGAGATAAAAACAGGTCTGTCATCATTTGCCACACCGGGCTAGGAAGTTATCTCAACACGGATCAAGCGATTGCTGAAGAATAAAACGCATGGTGATAAAACTAGTTTATAAAGTATGTAGATTTAAAAAGGTTAATATAATCTCTGGGTTTAAATTAGTACAATTGTATTCATCAAGATACCTTGTCTTATTGAATCGTGCAAATAAATTTGAAATTATCCTTTGGAAATCCTCAGTTACATAATTTATTAAACCTACTTTTAAGAATTGAAAATACATATTATGTGTATCATTTTAGTTAAAATTAAATTGTTAGTAATATTGTGTATTTAGAAAGTTAAAATGGGTCTTCTCATATTTTTTAAGAAAAAGTAGCAACGCGATTACATTTTTTGTATATAATTTCTAGTAGCTTTTAACTTTAACTAGTAAAAAATAGCACCGTTTAAATTTTAAGCATTTCCCATTAAATGTAAGCTGATATGCAAATTTAACCTATCAATACCTCTTAATAACACAAGCGCAAGCAAGATCAATCATACTTGAAAATACACAATCATTAAACATTTTATACTGTATGTGAATAATGATTTTAAAACGCTTTAAAATACCGTTCACGTTTCAGTTCATTCTACTGAAATGCATTTTCAGAGTCTTCCATCGAGTTCCTAGACTTTTGTTAAGTATAATTACGAAATAATAATTTTCAAATTGTGTAAATTATAGTTATTTTGTCTTTTGTTGACATTTTATTAATTGGTTATATCACTTTAAATTATTATCCACTTAAGACAAAAAACTATCATTATTATATGCATTTCATATATATCTTGGAGTAATAACTAACATAATAATAAATAAATTCTTTATTTATTTATATTAAAATTACTTTACATTAGTTACATTCCTTGGATATCTTATTCTGTACTTTCCCTACTAATGCTATAAATGCGAACGTATTTCTATCTTACTTCTTGTTGGTAGTGTGTCGTTGTCAAGATACGGAGACTAAAAAAATCAAGATACACGTGGAAGAACTCATCAGCAGCTGTTTTCGCTCATTCTGAAGATAAATGAATAATGTCAGTCGCAACTATGAAGAATACGTATAAGAATCTTTTGTTAAGCTATTCTATCGTGTTTATTCAGTTCACTTGCCCTTAAAACCAATATCGTTTAGATTCAAGCTAGCTCAAAGCTTTATGGTGCTTTTCAAACCAGTAGATAAAGGAAGAGTTATTTTTGTGATTGAGCAGCTTTTCTTTATTTATTTACACACAAAACTAAGTAATAAATCTAACGGCTGAATGAAACAGGCGGCCTTATCGCTTATAAGTGACCTCTTCCAAAGGAAAATAGAGCTAATAATAAGTGAAAAAACATAATTGTACTATAATTCTTCATTGTATTTTGATTGTATCTTTATCTTCAGGAGAGGAGAATTCTTTTCCTGATTACTTTAAATGCGTATGGCATATGACCCTTTGATACTAAGTTCTATTTCAAATTGGTAAAGACGAATCACCTTCTCGAGTTCAAATTAAGACGATCGGAGTAAGTTCTTTCTTTCTCATATTAAACAGCAAATAAGCAAATAACTCATTTAAGCTATTGTATAGATTTTATCGCGGGCTTTGAGCGCGGCGACCGCATCAAGAAATTCCGTAACGAAAAAATCCTAACACACGATGACGTAATATAGGTGCGGCAAATACGCGTTAGAGTGGGACAGAACGCATACTGCGCATTCCCATCTCTCTGACGAGATCGGTGACGTAGCGTGAGCGCGGCCGGTGCAGGAGGTACGCGTTAGAGTGAGACAAACTATATAGACGTTTTAGTCTTAGTCTGGTAGAGTTGTAGATTGAAATAATATCAAAGAAAAACAAATACTGCATAAATAAAAAATAAATAAATAATTATAACTGCATAAGTTGATAAATGAAAAAATGCTATGCCATAGCTTTACCGCGGCAGTCCCCGAGTGCCACACGTTTTTTCTATATGTGACGAACTGAGTATATAATCAAAGTTTTCTTATATAAAATGGTATCACGAATCGTACTGCTGCAATAAATATCATATACCTATAATAATGAATATTTGATATATTACTTAATTAGTTAAAAAAAAAATTACTAACCTTAAAATATAATAACTAAGATATATTATTAAAAGGAGTCCCTTTAGGCAAGGTTCCTATTACCTTTTTGCTATTTCAAATTATTACCTATTACTTACCTATGTCAAATAAAAGGAACAAAGTTCAAGGCTGTAGTACCACTGAGTGCCCCGTAATTATATTTGGTCACGAGATTAATATAACGAGAACGTTATCTGAGCGTGGTCAGGCGCTCCAATTGGGTGAATAATATTTCAAAAATATAGTTGCGAGGATTATTTTGTGAATAAGTTTTTAACAGACACACGCTACATCGTAAATAGAGGTTAACTGTTATGAATTGAACGCACATTACTCAACCGCCAACGCACTTGTGGTTGACGGATTCCCTTCATTAGTGTCTATATTTAAGGTGTGTGGTAATTAAGATGATAACGATATTAACCGGCTTAAATAACATTATTTAAGTTACCTACCAAAAAACGGATATCAATCAATCAAATCAATCAATCAAAATACGATTATTCAGTTAAGATGCGTCTTAGGGCATGCTTATGAATGTCAAAAACGTTTACAAAATTTGCGAAAGAGCAAGACTACGCCATCCGTTCGCAAAACTACCAGGAGGCCTTGTTCTGAGAAGAACGGGCAAGAAACTCGGCAAGTTTTACCCTCCCTTTACATTACAATTATTCAAAGGAAAATGTCATTTACCACAACGTCATCAAAGTTACAAGTAAAAAAATATAAAATCTGTTCTGTGATTTACCACATTCACCATTACACACATATTCACAACACTTCAAAGATAACAAAACAAATTATAACAATATAACTAGAACTATTTCCACGCGTTTTTTTCTTCTAGGTAGTCATTAACTGTGTAGTACCTTAACACATTAATGCTATTTTGATATTATGTGTTTTGAATCTGTTTAAAGGCAGTTCTAATATTTCACTAGGAATCATGTTATAGCAGCGTATCCTATAAAGGAATGATTTCTGAACACACCTTACAGAGTTGGAGATGCTACTGAGACCTCATGTAGTTACACATTCACTCACTATGCACTTACGCGTGTTACGTGTCGCGTATGCTTTTCAAAATTAGGAGAAGAATTTGTTGTAAAAATTCGAAATTAAAAAATATATATTAACTTTGTTATATATAAGCTGTGAACTCTTACACAGGGTTTTCTCTTATTTGTTTAAACTAAAAACTTATTTCTTTGTCGAGAATCAACCTCGCTGAACGCAGGGTATACCCACCACTCAGCCATACACCAAACTTTATATAACTTATATTCCTTTACTAGACTACAGTTAGCTGTAGCAGTCGACAAAGCTTCGTTAAATTCATGTTGAAGCTGGCCTCGCAATAAAAAACAGAAAACAAATCTTTAATTTCGTCCACTCCTTTGATCCCGGTAGCGTTTTCCTTTGAACACAAAAAGCTATTAAACCTTAACGGCACCAAACAAAAACTGATTAAGCATGTCTGGTCTAACACAAAAGGCTTTATATCCGGTAGGTCAGTGATTATGACGGTCTCACAATGCTAACTTGAGGCTAATTAATGCGATCTGCGAGGAAATTTCCACGCTCCACGTCCATTTCGTTGTTAATATTCCCGTCTAAGGCTACGTACCTACAGTTTTACTTTTTGGAGAACATGTTACGCTTATTGTTTTGTTTATGAGACCGTATATCGCCTCGACCTTGGGCCATTCTGGGCGTAGTGCTCGCGTTTTTAATAATGAAAAAATAACAAAACCACGCAAGTATTACCTTCTCTATATATAACAGTTATATTGTTATATACATTGGTTGATAGGGAAAGATACATTTCTTCGATTTCTTTAAAACTATTAAGATAATGCGTTACAAAGAGTATCGAGTCGAGTAGCTCTTAAAAGCTGTAAATGTATTATTCATATAAGACAATTAATGAGCGCATTTTCTTACATTATTTTCTCATAATCTTGTGAATAAATCTACATTAAATATAGACATAATTTAGTAATGTAGATTATTATAACCCTTTATTTTTCTTGACTATTTCACTAATCGCTATTATTTCATACTTGTACTATATATCGGAATAATAATGTGTATAAATATGTCGGAATAAAATTATTTGTTCGATTATATGTCGTAATGTATTTTAACATGTAATATACATATATATATATAAAACAATGTTAAGTGCCTATCTGATACTTGATCCGCTGTTTTGCTAATGATTTTATGCTCGAAAATCTAATCTAATAATTTAAATGTTTGTTTTTTATTTTATTATTATTATTATTAACTAACTATTAATTACATAAGATGTCATGTGGAACATGGTGTTATGGTTGCAGCTCCTTACAAACATTTAGTAAAACAAAAAAAAACTTGGCAATTAAAAAGAGAGTTTTTTACCAGTTCTTCTCGTCCGTTCTACGCCCTTAATTTCAGAACTAGAACAAGAAGCGTTTAGCATTTAATATGCATTTCTTTATTAGCGTTCATACGTGTACATTGTGTTACCTAAATTAATAAATCATTTTGAATTTAAATTTCAAAACTTAACAATAAGCAACAATTACGAATTTTAATTTTTAATTATTTTTATTATTACTTCGTAGGTTAAGAAAATTGAAAATATTGTAGGTATACTTAATTGCTATGATTAATTTTTTTTCTATTGAAATATGTTTTAATTAAAATACTAGTACTTTTATTTTTTTATTTTGCCTTTATTTATATTTACCATAATTGTCCTATATTAGCTTATTATGTATGATGTGAACTTTAATAAATAAATAAATAATACTGGTTAACACTTTAATTTGTTTATAATAACATAATAAGCAAACTCTTTTAAAGTATTCAAGGCACGTAGCAAATTAACGAACTTTGAACGCTCTCAAAGCTGTAAAAATGTAAAGGAATTTCTCTTTTAGATTTATTTCTATTAGGGAACCCAAAAGTTTAGAAACGCTATTATTTTAATATAAAACTTAATTAAGTAGTACTTTTCACTTTCGTTGGACAGTTTAGGTTATTAATTATCGGCCAGGTTCAATTATTAATGTAATATAGATAGTTAACTAAGGTGTAAGTTTTACTGGATTCTATTTTTTTTAGAATCTCAGGTCAGCACAGCGAAGCAATCGCTTATTGAAGTACATGTGAGACGTTCCGTTTCAGTACTTCATTGATATCCTACAACTGTTTGAATGATTATTACGAATGAATAATCAGCTAGCATGACCAGTACGTAAATCGATTCGAAAGCATTGTCCAGTAGTTTGTATTGCCAACGGGTCCGTGGTTGGAACTAAACAGGCATATATAGTATTTTTGTTAACAAAAATACCGTATATCAACTTACCATTCGGTACTATACGATAGCAAGAAAGTCGTAGTAGTATAAACTATTCTCTTACTTAAAAAAAAAGTCACTGTTTACTGCGAACATATTTTAACAGAGACGAACGAGTAGTTAGTAGTAGTAGAGAGAGTGTTCAGAGAAATTAGTTTCAACGTCGGACGTCCGGGTCGAGGCAGAATACGAAATTCCACCCGTATCACCTCCACGTCCGTCGTTCCACAACTTAGCGTTTATAAGGCAGTTTTGTCGCGCACCACCACTATGTGGCTAGCTGTCCACCGATGTATGTCCAAACCAATTCGACTTAGGTTGCTTCAAGAAAAGAGCGAAGAAATTCTTAAAAGGCTGGCAATTTTGTTTTTGTTTATAATTGTAATCTGCTTTGCCTTTGTGTATCGTCTACATGTCTTATTTTATAATATGGATATATGTTAGCTGTAAGATTACTAATAAAACACGCTATTTGCAACTGCAGTGACTTACTGTCGCTTTTACTATTTCACACCCCTTCTTTATACAATACAAGGCAAACCCAACTATTTCAAATTCTTCGGTCTAATACAAACTATTAACGTAACTCAGTCATGTATCGTATACCTTCAGATTATAACACAAATTACCAGCAATATTTAAAGTAACTAAAAATGTTTAAAAAATAATTTAAAAATCTCTGGTATCTTTTATTAATAATGGCTTTGTTATTCTTCCTTTATATTAAATATAGCTTATGATGATCAATGAATCTTAGAACTTAGAATTTATTATAAATATATACTTTGTTTTATTTTTTGTATAAATGGGTAAAAATTCTTAACTGTACTGTTTATGTTTGAATGTGTATTCCGTTTTTGTCTTTTGTGTATAATGTAATTGTTTAGTGAGTAGCTGTAGGAATACTGTTGAGCAAATAAATAAATAAATGCTAAAATGTTTTTATTAACATAGCTAACGACAGGGTAACAAGTGTGATTTAATTATTCTAGTTATCTTTATCTAAATATTCAAGGAAAGTACTTACACTCCTGAACAAATTTAAATAAAACTCGTATCTAAAACAGGAATTTACGGCAAAATTATTGCTTAGGGAAGACAAATGGCTATTAAGATTGATCCCTAAAGGGAAGACGAGCACAGAACAGTCGTTTACGTTTAAAGCTCATTACATTACAGAACTTTGGTTGGTTTATGAAATAAACAACAAGGATTGTTATTAGTTGCTGTATATAAAATTAAATGTTGAGTTTTATAATGTTTGTATGAAGTTTCCAGTCAGACAGGGGGTTCATAATAAACATATTTATTATTTAAGCGACTGGAGAAGTGGGGGAGGTCTTTGCCACTTGGGAAGCGGATGAGCTGGTGCAAGTTATTATATCAGCATAAGAGCTAATTGTAAATACTTTATTATCCGAATAAAAGGCTTTTTATCAGAATTAATATTATTGTTTAAGCTTCTACACTACATAATATAGTTAAATGCCGCTATGATAATAGTGCTTCTAACTGATCTTTGGTGTTAAATGAAATGTGCATAAGAAGGAAAAATTATATTATTACAAGAATTCAATCGAATTTTAAATCTAATTAAAATACAATTGAATGGAGTGAATTTGTCAAATGAAACTCGTTGTAATATTATTTTAGCTAATTATAAATGAAATAGACTTTTAAACTCAATCAACTTTAAAACAAATAGCAAATAGAGCGTAATGTTTTAGAATAATCCTCTTTAGTTTCATTTCTTTATTTAAAACTTTTTTTATGACACACTTTTGTCCTAATATATTGAGCATAATAATTAGAAAGAAAGAACGATTTGATTAAAGAAATACAAACACAAACTTAAATCAAAAATGAACCCAACTCATATTTATGTTGCTATCCAGCAACATTGACTTTCCGTGGACCCATACTATCTTGGAGTGACAGCTATAGACAACTATTAAAATAAAATTACAATTTTATTGATAATATGAAAAATAAAAGAAGCTCTCATAGTCTCGCCTTTGTAAACTGTAATTTTGTGAAGCTTCGTACGTTTGGCTATCATCTTGTAATGTAAATTAAACGTATCAAGCGCAAGATAAATAAACTACCTTCGTCTAGCACAAACGATTTCACGGTTCACCGAATGTGATTCCTACTGATTGAGCTCTGTTTGCGTTCGTTTGATTTGGATTAAGGTCCAACCTTCCGCGATGGTCAGGTAAGAATTTAATCACGGTTTCAAATCGATACGAGTGTGAGTAAATAGACGCCCAAAAGAATTGTCTATGAACATATATTTGACATTAAACCCGAAACGTACAAGGTCGATGGCAGGCCATGCGTCATACTCGTGAACGGGTGCTACTTGTGGTGACTGGTCGTACTTGAATTCGTGTATGCGGTGATGTTAGTTATTTCGACTAAGTGTTTGCGTGTTGTTCCCTGAGAATATAAGTGCGTGCTCCTATTTCACCATGTCTCCTGCTGATAGAGGACAAGACTTTGTTTTTAATTTATTTTATTAATATTAATTACTTAAGATGTCATGTGAAACATGGTGTAATGGTTGCAGCTCCTTACAAACGTTGTGTAAAAAAAACCATGGTGATTAAAAAGAGTGGCGGAGAGTTTATTGCCAGTTCTTTTCTTCCGTTCTACGCCCTTGATTTGAGAACTGGCACTAAATGTTAAGTTAGAAGCATTTCATATACATTTCTTTTTTGACGTTCATAAGTGTACATTGTGTTACCTATATGATTAAATGATTGTTGACTTTTTGACTTTGATCATAAGCCAAAAGACAATTACGCAAACTGGTAGACATCAATTGTTTATTTCTGTACTACTAAATTATAATAAAGGGGATAAAAAAAACTCACATTACTAAAACAATTACTAAACTTTTAGAGTTTGGTAAGGAAAAAAAATGTAAAATAACACTTTGTTCTTTTCCATATGCAAGCAATATGGATTATAAATTTAATCAACAGATTTATGTTTTAAATCAATTTATTCACCATTTGACATGTCGTCATAGTGACGTATTTTTATATTTTGATTGTAACAGGTTTGTTACTAAATTTACTCTGACCAAAGATACATTGTATCTTTCATATAAAATAAAAAAGAAATTGCTAAGTTATTAGGATATAATTTTAAAGAAACTACTACGGTGACATGTAGTAAAATTGTCACGAAAAATTTACATTTTACAAATTTAAACTAGCACCTAAGACAAAAGCCAAGCCAGCACTATAAAATATTGTTTATCAAAATCTACAAGGTTTGGCTGGCAAGGAATTAGAATTAGAACTGTTTACAAAAAGTCGCGAAATTGAAGTTATTTGTATTACAGAACATTGGCTAAGAAGTTATGAAACGATTGTTATTGACAACTTCCAATTGTGTAGCGTATTCATGAGAAGTAGTTCTATTCGTGGCGGATCATTAATATTAATAAATAGTACTGTCAAATCGAAAGATCGTAAGGATATTGTAAGTCTATCAATTGAATGTGTTATTGAATTATCTTGTGTAGAACTGGAGAACTATGTTATAGTATGCGTGTACCGGCCCCCTTCCGGAGATTATTACAAATTCGAGTCAGTAATGGAAGATGTACTTAAAAGACTAACTAGAAAACGAAAGTCGGTCATTATTTGCGGAGATTTTAACATAAACATACTTGAAAGTAATTCAGTAAGCACTAGATTTATTTCAATGTTTAAATGTTTCAATTTAGTAAACCAATTCTCTGAACCAACAAGAATCACCTCCCATTCAGCAACTTGTTTAGATAACATATTTTCGAGTGACAAACCTATTTCTAAATCAATAATAACAAACCTTACTTCTGACCATTGTGGTCTGATAGTTGGCTTCTCTGACAAAATATTTGATGAAGCCAAGCACGTTAAGTATCGCCCCATCACAAAAAGTCGCATCGAAAGTTTTAGGCAAAATATTAATTCTAAGATTTGTGCAATAGATTACTCTGTTCTAAATAATTCGGAGAGTCAATACAAAAGATTGTTTAATGTTATTCAAAATGAGTTTGATAGTATTTACCCATTAAAGACTGTAAAGTGCAACAAAAAAAAAATCAAGTTTGATGACTGGGCCACGAGTGGTATTTTCAAAAGTAGGAATAGGCTCTATGAATTATATGCATTAAGAAAATATAATCACAACGCAGTGTTTATGGAATATGTCAGAAATTATTCCAAAACTTTTAGAAAAGTTTGCAAATATACAAAGGCATTGCATATACGTGAGAAAATTAAGAATTCAAGTAATAAAATCAAAACTACTTGGAATGTTATAAATCGAGAAACAGGAAACCTTAAATCCCGTAATAATTCATTCTTTTTAAAGGTAGATGATAAGATTATTGTTGAAAGCTCAGAGATTGCTGATATTTTTGAAGATTTCTTTACAAACATACCTGTAATTACTACATCTTCTCTTAACTCCTCTTCCAAAGAGGCTATTAGTTTTCTTAAAAGTCACGTACCGCAATGCAAAATAAATTTTCAGTTTAAGCACGTTAGCGCTGGTGATGTAGTTAAAACTTTTAAATCTTTAAAATTAAAACATTCTGGAGACTTGTGGGATGTTTCTGTACGTATTATTAAGGACATTATAGATATTATTGCCCCAGATCTTGCGTATATTTTTAACAATTGTATTGATGAAGGAAGTTTTCCAGATTTAATGAAGCATAGTAAAATAATACCTTTATTTAAATCTGGATGCAGGACAGATCCTACTAATTTAAGACCCATCTCAATATTGCCAACTTTAAGTAAAGTTTTTGAAAAAATTATACTAGAACAATTAATTACATTCTTTAATACAAACAGTCTTCTACACAACGCACAATACGGTTTTACTAAAGGTCACTCCACTACCGATGCTGGAATAGCTCTGTTACGACATATATTTGATGCATGGGAGAAAACTCAAAATGTACTGGGAGTTTTCTGCGATTTGTCCAAGGCGTTTGATTGTGTTGATCATGAGAATCTGCTTTGCAAACTTGACCACTATGGTATAAAAAATGTAGCTCTTAACTTAATAACCTCTTACCTAAGTTGTCGAACTCATAAAGTTGATATAAATTGAACTAAATCTTCGGGATCACATATTAAACTGGGAGTCCCTCAAGGATCAATATTAGGACCATTTTTATTTCTTATATATATTAACGATTTGCCTTCTTATTCAAAGCCATTATGTGATATTGTATTGTTTGCTGATGACACGTCCTTGATTTTTAAAGTAAATAGATATAAGACAAATTTTGACGATGTGAACAATGCACTTTCTAAAATAGTGTGCTGGTTTTCTGCAAATAATTTACAGTTAAATGCCACAAAAACAAAATGCATAAGATTTACTTTACCTAATGTTAAAACTACAACTATAGAGCTTAAACTGAACAATGAAAAACTAAATTTAGTTGATTCTACGGTATTTCTGGGCATTACAATAGACCAAAAACTTCAATGGAGTCAGCATATCACTAAACTTTCTGACAAGCTTAGTTCTGCGGCATACGCTATTAGGAAAATTAGGCAACTCACAGACGAGGAAACTGCCAGAACATATTTTAGTTACTTTCACAGCGTTATGTCGTATGGAATTCTTTTATGGGGCAAAGCAGCAGATATACAATCTATTTTTATCTTGAAAAAACGTGCTATTAGGTCAATTTATTGCTTGAAACCAGGCACTTCACTTAGAAATTTGTTCAAGGAAATCGATATTTTGACGGTACCTTCCCAATATATTTACAACTGTATCGTTTTTGTGCGTAGTAATATTAGTTCTCTTTTAAAGAACAGCGACATTCACAATAGGAATACAAGAAATAAGGGAAAACTTTTCCAGCCGTCTTACAGGTTGCAGAAAATAAATACTTCATTTATGGGCCTAAGTATACGCTGCTATAACATGATTCCTAGTGAAATATTGGAACTGCCTTTAAACAGATTCAAAACACACATCAAAAAAACCTTAATGTGTAAAGGTTACTACACAGTCAATGACTACCTGGAAGATAAAAACGCTTGGCAATAGTTCTAATTATATTCTTATAATTTGATTTGTTATCTTTGAAGTGTTATGAATATGTGTGTAATGGTGAATGTGGTAAATCACAGAACAGATTTTTTATTTTTTTTTACTTATGTAATTTTAATGACGTTGTGGTTTATGACATTTTCCTTTGAATAATTGTAATGTAAAGGGAGGGCAAACTCGCTGAGTTTCTTGCCCGTTCTTCTCAGAACAAGGCCTCCTGGTAGTTTTGCGAACGGATGGCGTAGTCTTGCTCTTTCGTGAATTTTGTAAACGTTGTTGACATTCATAAGCATGCTCTAAGAAGCATCTAAATTGAATAAACGTATTTTGATTTGATTTGATTTGATTTGATTTGACTACCTACAAAGAAGATCCAAGGGGTTCCCTAACCCATCTTTTATAGTTTCATCATCGGACGTCGAGGCAGAATAAAAAATACCACCCGTATCACCACGACGGTCATCGTTTCACAACTGAGCGTTTTAAGGCAGTTTTTGCCGCGCATAACCACTATGTGGAACCAGCTACCCACTGAAGTAATTCGGAACCAATTCGACTTACGGTCCTTTAAGAAAAGAGCGTACCAATTCTTAAAAGGCCGGCACTCACGTGGCCTCTGATAAGTGGTTAAGTGTACATGGGTGACGGTATCACTTAACTTCAGGTGAGCCTTTTGCCGGTTTTTCTATTAAAAAGCCTATATATTAGGTACATATAATCGATATCCATATAACATTTTAATCAAATATTGGATGTTGCCCAGACTAAAATACAGTATAATTTAGAATTTTAGGCAAGCCCTGCTGTGTTTAACGATATTAGATTTCATAGACGAACTAAGCTCACCCCGAGGTATATCACTAATTAACTTAACCAATCCGCAACTTCGTACATTTCAACACCCAAATTACAAAATTAACCGACAGTGAAATTACACAAGCTTTTGCAATATTTATTTAAAACAAAGTATTCACTCTGCAATTACGAATTGTGTACAAAAGTGATGATTAGTTTCGTGAGTTTACTAGAATTTATGAATATTTCTCTTATCCAAAACTCTTCAACACATAACTCATACTTAAGAATGAAATCAAGTACCTAGGTGTGATTTTGGACAGTAAATTGCTCTGGAACAAACACCTAGAACACAAACTAAACAAAGCAACGATAGCCTTCTATCAATGCAAAAAGATGCTAGGCGTGAAATGGGGCTTGTCGCCTAAGATAAACATATACTATACATATGCTATACACTGCCATAATCAGATTTGTGTATCTGTTTTCATGATAATTTTTTTTAATAGGGAAGTAGTTGTTTTGTGTTCCTGCTGTGCTCGACACACGCTGTCAACTTTTTGAGTCTAATCATGCTGGTTTCCCCACGATGTCAACAATGCTCACTTGATTGATAGGGTTAAATTAATTAGACCTCATTTCTAAACCCAAAAGAAATAACAAGTATTTCTAACAGTCCAGAGAATTTCGAGGAATCAGAAGAACTATTACATTCGTAAGGAAGTAGAAAGTAGAAGCCATCAATATTGCGAGCAAATCAGTTTCAGTTACGACTGAACCTTTAATTGAAATGCAATAAAGTTTAGTACTAAAACATTTCTATTTTCCACTCGACCGTGATATTGAAGACGGTTAAATTTAATTAAGCGCTATTGATTCCTTAATTAATTATTTTATAGCAGTAATAACCGAAGCGTATTTATTGATTTAGTAGCATCGTTTTATTTGATCAATCAGTCCGCTTGCGAAAATTTATCTATCTAGGTAATTATATTTCATTTATTGATTTAGATAAAGTTAGTAAATTGGGTCTTTAAATGATGATAGCCACGGAAATTGATAGCGTTATATTAAAATGTATTATATAGTGAGCAGAAAAGAAAGCATCTTGTCTCTGTTTTGCGGGTGTATAATTTTAGTAATGATGCCAGATTGAGGTATGAAGCATTTCATCTGATAAATGTAGTAAAAAATGTTTATTTGTTTAGTTTATTAGCTTCTGTAATTATGTTAACATACCTACAAACGATATTTATCAAAACATTATATTAAACAAAGTCCATCGTTTTTCATTTGTTTTTCAATATTATACCTTTAAAGAGACTACCACTAGACGCCCCCGCGTCAGCTTTTGTTTTCATTTTTACCTTTCATTTGTTTTATATTATGTACTTGTGTACTATGTGTATTAATGAAAACCGCATTAAAATTAGTTGTGCATTTTAAAGGATTTAAGAGTGAGAAAAGTTCGTAAAACAATTTTTACCATTTTAGTAACCAATTAAATGATATCTAAGTAAGACTAAGACAATAATTAAAATAAAATACAGAAAAACCTTAACTTGCCTAAACTACAATTACATACATTTAACTTTATTATTATTTTTTTTTATTTTTTTTTTTTTTAAAGACAATTCACACCAATTGACCTAGTCCCATGCTAAGCTGGTGAAGCTTGTGTTATGGGTACTAGGCAACGGATATACATACATATTATTATAGATAGATAGACATATAAATACATATTTAAACATCCAAGACCTAAGCACAACACCAAATGCTCATCGCATCGATGTTTATCTCAGCCGGGGATCGAACCCGGGACCCATGTATAGTCAGGGGTACTAACCGCTAGACCAATGAGTCGTCGAAATATTTTAAATATAATCTTATAAAATTCAACTAAGATTAAATAAACTCGTAATTTTATTCGTTTGAATACATAAGAACTAAAATATTTAAACTTTTAGGAATAGTTACTAAAACTCTAGTTTTAACCTTGCAAAAAGCATACACGAATTAATTGTAAATAGTATTTGTTTCTTTTGCCTAAGCATTATAGTACTTAATTGTTTGACTTTAAATGTGAATTCCCTTTATTTAGTACATTGAGACACGTAGACACTATTACTTTCCTCTATATAATTACGCTTTCGTCTTTACAGAACATAATTGTCAACAGTGAAGTTTATGTGTATTTTTTTATATTAAAAGCAAAAATGAGGGCTCCATATAACGAGTACAAATGTAACTCATATTTCCCTCCTTCGCCCGCTTTCATCTTCTATTTAATGGATATTAAGGAGGCGGTAAAAGATTGATTGATCTCTTGGTTGACATAGTTACGTTACATAGCGTAAATTTTGAGAGTCAATTCTGTCCTATCCACGAAGTCCATTAAGCATAAAAATGGATAAGAGTTACCGGTTTCTTCTCGGTCTTTCTTTCTGCCTTAATAAAAGAAATGATTGGTGGCATAGCGAGAGGGTACACAACCTTGGGAATGGCTTAACTATTAAATGAACATGGCCCTAAAATACTCACTTCTCTATGTAATTGAACATTAAAATTTTAAACTATTTAAGTAAAGATAATCTGACATACGTATTGATGCTCACGTTTTCAAGCATTAAGTAGAATTATTTCAAAGGATCAATATCATACGAACCGAACACGTGTGGAGGGATTTGATACCAATTCTCTTTTAATTTGATAGATAATGAACCCAGTTATCGCTTTTATCATTTGATCGATTTTAAGGGATTTTCATAGTGTGTTGGAGTATATGTTTTTTTAATATTATACGTTACTAACTTAATATACACTTGTAATTGAAAGCTTTGCTTCAAGGTATGAGGCACATGAAGCTGAAGATTGAATCACTGCTCGTGTAAAATTAAGGCAATATTTTCCACGCACCACCACTATGTGGAACCAGCTGCCCACTGAAGCAACTATTTCCGAACCAATTCAACTTAAGGTCCTTGAAGAAAAGAGCGCACCAATTCCTATAAGGCCGGCAACGCACTCGCGAGCCCTCTGGCATTAAGAGTGTCCGTGGGCGGCGGTATCACTTAACCTCACATGAGCCTCCTGCCAGTTTGCCCCCTGTTTTATATAAAAAATAGTTTTGTGATATTTTATGCAATTAAAAACAGGTGAGTTGCTAACCTGTTCCGGAGCTACTGAACAAATATATATTTTGAAAAAAAACGTAGCTTGCGTTAAATATAGCGTTTTATCGATTGAAAGACATCATTAGAACTATGTGTTCGAAATTCTTCCAGTAGTTTAAGTTTCTTCGTTATCACAACTACACAAATATTTCCTCTTTATAACATTAGTTTAGATCTAAAAAACTTTTTCCTTTGACGACACGGGACTACTTCCGACTTTATTTTGGTTTTCGATTTGATTCCGTTCTTGATCTTCGAGCAAAACTCTATTCTATAATAAAATCGAGTTTGGCATTGTATTTTCTGTTAAACATATTTGCTAACTATTGTTGAAAATTCAGGTTTAAATTGTCTGTTGTCTGATGATATTTTTATTTTATTTTATTCCATATCCTTATTCTATCTTTATAGTAATTACTAATTCAATAGAACGACATAATATTTATACCCACACCAATTAACCTAGATAAAAAACATTAAAAAAATATATTTATATACCTAAATCTTATAACTAATAATATAGGAAGCAACTCTTGTGAACTCAGCCTGTGTACAAACAAATAGGTCTACCTTAACAGAAATTCTATTTATTATATGTATTGCTCGCGTGAGTGGTGCTTTGCTAACCAAGTTGGAATGTGCCCGCGGTACATCCAAAAGTTGAGACTTCCGCCTCAGGTTTCTACTTGGTACCCGTAGACTCAGTCTCTCCATTATATCCAGATTATGAACCCGACCCGTATCTTAAATATATACACCGACAAGGCTAGCTCTCTTCTGAGGCGTAGCTGGTCATAGCCCACCATACCCAGAACAAACAGGGTTGGGTACGTAAGCGGATACAAAGGATACGCTTATATTATTATATTGAATTTATGATTTAGTTTTATAATTTGATAGATCTGTAGAACCATGGCACGGCCAAGTGATGTTAGTATTCAAGAACTAAGCTCTTTGAATTAAATTCAGAACAAGAAACTGTCGGTAGTAAATCTACAGATATCAAAGGTAAGTTTAAGGTAGCTCCAATTGAAAGGTATATATAGATTGATATGTATCATACACAGACTCTAATTGGCTATAAATTTAAACTTCTAGCGATTTATTATGTGTATACATTCTCAGAAATTACGTCATTATATATTAGGTCTTTGGAAAGTGCCGTCCGCAAGATAAGCACTTTCGTTTAATTAATTGTATAAAATAAGAGAAAATATTTAGTTAATTAGATCAATTTGAATTTCGATAAAGGTTTTGTTTCTTTAAAATTAGTTTACTTTGCGAATTAATACAAAATTAAATTCTATTTCGCTGAACGAAAAACTTCGAGAAGGGGGATTGTGTAGGAGGTTTTATAGTATAAGAAAGGTTATTTATTACATAGTAACGATGATCAGTGAGAATCAGTCGAAACAGTGTCTTACGTTTTTTTTTTCTATAGGGTCGAAAGTATAAGCGAGTTTTATAGTAATGTTAATTTTGAAGCATGTTACGCTACTATTAACACCAGTTAATACCAAAATTAACGGTCGTTTCATCTTTTGTTTTAAATTCTCACGCCTCTGGGCTTTTAAAAAC
The DNA here is from genome assembly GCA_905332375.1 of Pieris macdunnoughi. Taxonomy (NCBI): domain Eukaryota; kingdom Metazoa; phylum Arthropoda; class Insecta; order Lepidoptera; family Pieridae; genus Pieris; species Pieris macdunnoughi. Next base: position 64,989 of record CAJOBZ010000013.1, on the reverse strand, counting down.
TTTACAGACGCTGTGAAATACATTATGAAGAATACTAAGGCTAATTGTTTTTTTTTCTGAGACATTACTAAGCGTTAACAGATGCCTACAGCCGAGTTTCATCATGGTATCACCTCGACGTCCGTCATTCCACAACTAAGCTAACTTTTTTAACCACGACTATGTGGAACCACTGAAGCATTTCCGTATTAATTAAACTTCAAGGTCCTTCAAGAAAGGCGTACCAATTCTTAAAAGGACGGCAACGCACTTTCGAAACCTCTGGCAATGTATGAGTCTACGAGCGGCGCAATCACTTAACTTCAGAGTATTTGTAATGCGTTTGTGTTTTAGTAGCCAATGTTACAATCTAAACAATTGCAAAATTCTTTATTTTCTGAGTAAGTATTGGTTTATGACGTACAATTTTAATGGTTATAATGTTATAGTGTATACTGTATATGTCACTGGCCTTAATATATAAATTAGTTATTTAAATATGTTCGACGTCCTAGTGGACAGAAAAACTGTGTCCAGATTGTGTTTCCACCACACCAACTTATTTTCTATTTAAGATCATGTATATAATAAATAAATAGAATAAAAAAAAGTACTTTGAAATATTACAACACTAAAGACGTACGTAATACAATACTACTATTATATAAACCGTCTATAATAGGTTGTAGCAATATTCAGTAATGAAAAGTGTAATCCATACGTGACTACAAAGCGACATGTATGACACATTTTCTACGTGGCAGTTCTAAAGCTCTGAGTTTTAAGGCTTTGCGGTATTGTACGAAGAGCCAAGGCTTTGTGGTGCATCTTATAGCGATTTATCCCTTCTTAATATTCCCGTAACCAATACGATTATATTTGCGCGTGTTAAAATAAATCAGTGGCGCTACAACCTCTTTAGGTCTGGGCCTCAGACTTCGGAATCTGTTTCATGATAACTTTTTTATCTAATAGGCAAGTAGGTGATCAGCCTTCTGTGCTTGCATACGCCGTCGACTTTTTTTTTGGGTCTAAGACATGTCGGTTTCCTCACGATGTTTTCTTTCACCATTCGAGCGAATGTTACATGCGCACATAGAAACAAAGTCCATTGGGGCACAGTTGAGGATAGAACCTACGACCTCAGGGATGAGAGTCGCACGCTGAGGCCACTAGGCCAACACTGGTCTTTTCGTGTGTTTAATTGATATTTTAATGCTAACTAGGTGATAAGCTCTCCATTTTCTAATGGGAAACACCTATAGTTTCACTTCTAACTAACTCCATAACTTCCGTACAAACACACGGACTTTTGTTCCTGTGGCATTCAGTTCAAAAGTTTTTAATGCTACCGTCAAAATCAATTAAAAAAACACCCGCATTTCCCCATATTTTTCCAAAAAGCTTAAATCTTTCCTAAAATAAATGACTTATTTCTAAAATTTTAAGTAGCATTTTATTTTTTAGTTAAGCAGAGAAAGAAACTTAACCAGAAAACAAATAATATAGTAAAAACAATCTCCCCCAATACGGCTGGTCCCCGTGGGGGCAGTAGACCACCACCCTCCACCCAAAAAATAGAAAAACACTCTCGCCATATTCAACGCACACATATTTGTACAATGAATGTAAGGTCACTCGTTGGCAACGGCCGTCAAGAGGAATTGGAACATGCCCTGCAGAACATAAAGTGGGATATTCTTGGCCTCTCTGGTATTAGAAAAGAGGGAACACACATTATTGAATACGAAGACTACATCTTTTTATACACCGGAAAGAAAAGTGGAAGAAATGGTGTAGGATTTATGGTTAAAAAGAAGTTGAAATCAAGTATTTTAGACTTCGAGGTTCTATCAGACCGAGTAGCAAAACTTGAAATGTCCTTCAATAATTATAAGATTAACATAATTCAAGTCTATGCCCCCACAGCAAAATCAAGCCAAGAAGACATAGATATTTTTTATGATAGCTTAAGTAATGCACTAGTAAACACTCTGCCATATACAATTGTGTTGGGAGATTTTAACGCACAAATAGGACGAGCCACTCCAGATGAAAAGTTGGTTTTGGGTTTATGGGGACACGGTAAGAGAAGCGAGCGAGGCAAACGTCTTATTGACTTTTGTTTAGAAAAACAATTGTTTATTTTGAACTCTCAATTCAAGAAAAACACAAAAATAAATGGACATGGTTATCACCAGATACTCGAACCGCTAATGAAATAGACTTTTTTATTATTAAAAGACCCTATCATCATACCGTCGAAAATATAGATATAATTAATACCACCCACCCAACAGATCACCGTATGGTTCGTGCAACAGTGACAATTACAGCAAAAGTTAAAAGTAGAAAACAATTTAAAGGCAGACAATCAGGACTGAACCCACTAGAACAAGAAACACTCAAGAATATTTTTTCGGTTCAACACACTGAAAAATCTAAGAATATCCAAGAACGATATAATAATATAATACATCAAATTAAAACCAGTGTCGAAAAGTTACCAACAGTACCAGGGATAAAGAGAAATGACTACATAATAACTGAAAGAATAAAGGATATGATAAATGAAAGAACTGAACTAAAAAATAAACCTAATAAGTCAGAAATTGAAAAAAAGCGTCTTAAGCATCTGTATGGAAAAATTAGAAAAAATATAAAAAGAAATAAAGAATATTATCAACTCAAAATATTAGAAGAAGAAATAGATAAAAGGCGACCAGTTAAACGAGGAAACAAACGGATAAATAATACAAAACAATGGGTACAAACACTAAAAATTCACACAAATGCAACAATAACAAACAGAGATAATATATTGAATATAGCGACTAATTTCTACAAAGAACTGTACAGTTTGCAAAATAAACCACTAGATGTTAGTAATAATGACATATTACTATGTTATAAAAATGAAGAGATCCCTTTGCTACTGGAATGTGAAATCAGGCATGCCATAATGAAACTTAAATCTGCAAAAAGCCCAGGAGATGACAACATAACTAATGATATAATTAAAGCATTAGTAGAACCTCTAACATCACCTCTCACCGAACTGTTCAATGAAATTTTAAAACACGAAAAAATACCTAAGCAGTGGGAAACATCTGTAATAACATTACTATATAAAAAGGGAGACCCAATGAACATCAATAATTATCGACCTATAAGTTTATTGCAATCTACTTACAAACTTTTTACAAATATCATCCTTATCAGAATGAAGAAGGAGCTAGAGTTCCAACAACCAAGAGAACAAGCTGGTTTTAGAAGTAAATATTCAACACTAGATCATATATTCACACTTAGACAAGTCATTGAAAAATACATGGAGTATAAAAAGACAGTGTATATAGCCTATGTGGACTACTCCAAAGCCTTTGACACAATCTTACATAACAAACTCTGGTTAGCTCTACGGGAACAAGGAATACAAAATAAATATGTTAACTTACTAGAAAAGATATACCAAAGAAGTAAAGCCACAGTCAAGTTGGAGAAGAAAGGCAACATGTTTCAACTGAAAAGGGGTGTTCGGCAGGGCGACCCCGTGTCGCCCAATTTATTCACCGCACTTCTGGAATTCATCTTCAGAAAGCTGGATTGATCACGGTTGGGAGTAAATATCAATGGCGAAAATTTAAGCCATCTGCGGTTCGCAGATGACATTGTTTTAATAACTGAAAAGCATGAAGACTTACAATACATGCTTCAATCCCTAGAAGACACAAGTAGAGAGTGTGGACTGGAAATGAACCCTGAAAAAACATGCATAATGACAAATGGCATAAAATACAGTATAACCGTCAATAGTAGAAATATAGAATATGTTGACCAGTATGTCTACCTTGGTCAAAATATATCATTTAAAAGCCATTATATAGAGGAGGTAGAGAGAAGAATTAAAAAAGCCTGGAGTTCATATTGGTCACACAAGCACATTTTCAAGTCTCAAATGAGTTTACCACTGAAGAAAAAAGTGATGGACTCTGTTGTGACACCTACACTACTGTACGGCTGCCAATCGTGGCCTATCACAGCTGAAATAATAAAGAAAATCCAAATATTTCAACGATCAGCCGAAAGGAGCATGTTAGGCTTGAATCTTAGAGACAGAATTCAATGTACAACAGTACGTAAGAAAACAAAAATAATAGATGCAGCTAAAATGGTGTGCCGCCTGAAATGGCGTTGGGCGGGGCACACAGCAAGAAAGTGCGACAACCGATGGAGCGAGAGAATGCTGCACTGGTACCCGCGCGACGCGCGCCGTCCACAGGGGCGCCCGTGCCGGCGCTGGGCGGATGACATCACCGCCGTCGCCGGGGTCACCTGGCCGCGCCTGGCCCACGACAGACACGAGTGGAAACGGATGGAGGAGGCCTATGTCCAACGGTGGACAAACCAAAACCTCACAAACAAATGATTATTCCTAAATGTTAAAGTGTAATTTTACGTAATGTTAAAAGTTAATTTTTCAATTCAAAATCAATGAAAGTTCTAATCTATTATAGTTAAGTTTTGGAAATAAAGGCTATTACTATTATTATTATTTTATTTTTTATTTATTTGGCAAAGGAATTTTTATGTTTTTAATAAAAATATATATACTTATCTATACAGCAATAAAGATTTTATTACATTCGTTAAAAGCATTTTAATACGTGAGAGAATTGTAAATTTATTTGTGTTATTCTTTATTTCTATCAATAGGCTTTATCGGAGAAGTAAAAACGTATTAGTATAAAATATTACCTTAGTACGGTTCGGGTAATAACAATTTGCGCTAAAATATTCTCGTGAAAGAGAGATTGAGAATAGTTACCTGAAAAGAAGATATTTATGGTGCTTCGAGGAAAATTATGAAGTCTAAGGGCTGCTTTTATCCAAAGTGAGCGACTTTCTGCTAAGTGCCTCTAGCTAATTACACTTAATAGTTGGGAAATGTTCAAGAATGTTAGTGTAGTAGAAACCGAGCGTTTTTCAAATATAATTATCATATATTTGAAATAAGTATATTTTGAGTTCTAATTAGAGAAAATTAGAAATCCATAAAAAATGATAAATGTATATGCAATTTGAATGCAATCGACAATATTCCTATATTTATTTTGAACATAAAGTTTCATATTGTTACATAGTGTTGAATGTTATATAAAATTATGGATAAACATTGTTAGCTGACCTACATTTTGTTTTGTTTAATTCGTTCGTTACCCGTTAGTTTAAGAAAGAAGCCTTGAAGCTTGAGTCAAAAAATTCCTTAAAATGTACTGTAAAATACTAGCTTTTACAGACTTGAAAAAGCTAAGATTAATTATAATAATCTAAAAAAAACTACTGAATATATTTTCACGAATCTTTGTTTGAATAAAACCAAAAACATATGTATAATATAACTAAGTTACCAAGAAATTTGTGGACAATCACGCATACTTACGAAATTAGCTAATACTTGCTTGAAAGCACACATTTGAAAGCTTAAATATATTAATATACTCTATTGTGTGACTTAATATCACTCATACAAATCAAACGAATAACTTACTTTTTGTATGTAAATAGCATCTATATGTTATTTGTCTGGCATTTAGTAGTCTGTGCAACTTCAAACGTCAAAAGTTATCTGAACCTGCTAGTTTCTTCTTGAATTGTTTTTATGAACTGTCTCAGTGTAACGTGTACTGTCATGTATTTTTAATTTCTTATTTCTGAAGTATTCTAAGCTAATGTTTACTGTTTATCTTTTGTTCGTGTTAGTTAATGTATCAACTACTATGACAAGTGGAGGATGATTGTGGAGGAGGCCAAGACTAAAGGCCGATTTACATTATCTTAGTGTTTAGTAGAGTATTTTAGTATAAGTTGAAAGGCAAGTTCTTTAGTGCTTTAGTGCGTTGCGAGTGAACGTTTACATTTCTTCCAGTAGAGTATCATTACAGCGCCACAATGAACTCTATTCTACGCCAAATACTAACTGTAGTTATGGAACAAATAGAAGACGAGATTTTATTCGAAATAAATAAACTAAATATAAATAATAAATAAAATAGCTTCTTTTAAGGCAGTGTATGCCGAATGCCTAGCCTGTTTGTTTTTGTATAAATTGTTTTTAACGTTCCACAAACATTCGAGAACAACATATTCAGACACAAATTTGATAGTTGTAACTTCCGACCATTTAGCCATCTTTAAAAATCAAAAAACACGCACGCGTTTCACGGCACTTGTGCACTCTCCTAAAGATTTTACTAAATTACGTGTTTACACACAACGAGGGAAGATCTCGGGGGTTGCGCGGGCGCGGGAGGGGTATCACTTGAAACAAAAATAAAAAGCGATTCTATTTTGATTCAACTTGAAAGTCAAGTAGAACCGTTCTAAAGCAAGTAGCGTTTACATGTTTCAACTAAAGTACTATCCTAAAGCACTCTGCTAAACACTAAGATAATGTATATCGGCCCTTATATGTAACTGGACTTATATAGATCCGTATGTAGGGATGGCTGACAGCATCGGACTCTCACGTCATTCTGGAATCCGAGGGAGACGCCAATCAATGAGCAATAATTATCGATGACTCTCAAAAACCTGTGATCGCCCCAGCAGGTGGGCGTTGATCTGGCTTGGTTCCCCTGCTAAATATTTAAACAAAATGGACGATTGTTGAAAAATCTACATTCACAATCAGTATAATATCAACTGAATGATTGACTATTAAATTAAATAATATTTTTTGTTCTTTATTAATTAACAGTTTCTCTAAGAATATATTAAAATTAAAGCTTTCATTAACACTTTTAAATGTTTTACTACTGTTAGAATAAAACGTTTATTTTAATTTTTTTTAATATTTATTAAGACGTCGAGACTCAAATTAAGAACAGCTGTTTACTTATTAATTACAATTCTTATTGTTAATGAAAAACAATTCCTTGTTCCTTATTGTTTTGGCTAAATATAATGAAAATTTATCTTCGACTTTAAGTAATTGGAATAAGGTTCAGTTTACTTCCAACGAAGTTTACGACAGCCGTATTTTATCCCGACCGTTTTTAGAGTCAGCACTTGGATTCAATAAGAATATTTTTGCTTTATAAAATGTGAAGCCAATTCTTCACTTTGCAACTTTACGTTCAGTTATATGTCATGATAAAATTATAAGTGACTTCGCACATGAATTGTGAATAAAATCCTTTGAAAATGGAAAAGCAATTGAAACGTTTCAAATTTAACAATTAACGGTATGTCTTGAATATATTATTATAGTTTTTGCTGTCTTCATTATTTAAGTTACCTAATTTTTTGTACTTATAGTAAAATTATATAAATATATACTGATCAATTATAATATAACATTTTTTTTCTTATATAGAACAGGTAGCAAATGGGAAAGGAGGCTCCCTTGATGTACAATATCGCTCCGCCGTCCTTGGACCCACACAATACCTATGAAGAAGTGGTATACACTTTTCCTGAAGGACTCTAAGTCTTATTGATTCCGAAATACCTAGACGGGTGGCGAATTCACATAGTTTATCAAATTCAGTGACCAATAGTGTACTTATTTAATTGACACAACACACAAGTTTACTGCTAAGAGAAGTAAAGGAAAAAAACTAAGGAAGAAAGGTCATAGGAAGGAATCAGTTTTATCTTTTTTAAATTTGCATAACCAGAAGAGGGTCAGAAATAAAGCGAATTCAAAATTTTATAACAATAATATTAACCGTCGCAAGTTCAACAAAGTATGTAAATGCCTTATTAGCATATTACATACTGAATTTAATTAAACTTCGTGATTTCACTTCCTTACCACTGTTTGATTTTGAGGTTCTAATTAATGTTTGAGACAGACTTTTGGATAAAGATTATTTCGCCTTTGACAATTTGTTAGCTTGGCGTGATTATCATTAAATGTGTGTGTATTAGCGTCGAGCACCCAGTACAAATAGGCTTTTAGGGGACGTTTCATTGTTTTATTTAATGGATGGTTATTATCTGTGGCTCCGGTTCACCAGTGAAATGGCGGGGCACAAGATGGAGAGGCCGGCGTAGTTCCAGATGGACGGCGGGGGAAAGATGGCTGGAGATAGAAAAATAGAAAATCCTGGAATGCCTTATAGGCGACTTTTATCCGTGGGTGTCCATATTAATATAAATACAATATTTTATTTTATTACCTACTATTCTTTGTCTTGTGTCGTATATGTATTTGTATTTTTATGGAATAAAATAAAGACATATTATTATTATTATTATCTGTGTCAAAATTTTCTTACTGGCACAGTTCATAATTACCTCACTCGTTCTGGCCACAACACACACAATCACAAATTAACTGTAAACATACTGAAGCGATCTCTTAAAAGTTTGAAGTCATCAGATTGGAAAGCGTACTCGTAAAATTTATAAGGCTAAAAAATTATTTCCCTACTTCAGCCGATAGACAAACCATAAACAAACCTTCTCTTCCAAATAGAGTTACCGATTACTCGAAGAATAAAATACATAAGGAAAAATACCACTTCGATTTTGTGGAACACATTGTGCTCGATAGAATCGTGTCCTTATTTAAAAATTTAAGCTGAAAATCATAAGTCCATATGGTTATTATTGTTAGTTACAATATTGTCCTCAATATGATTAGAAGGTTAGCTTTATTATTAAATCATAAAAAATTTATACACATCACCGCAACAAAACCACACACGGTTTTTTTACCATGTAGGCATGCAGTCCATTGCAATGACCCATGTAAAAGCAAATCCCTAACCTAATAAATTGTTCTCTCCAGTCTATCAACAGAGAGCGGCAAATTATTAAGGCTAATAGGTAGTTGTATTGTGCTAACTTAATTTTGTTTAGTAACTACGTTTAGAATAAACGCACTCATTATTATCATTATCACCAACTCTTCATACGATAAGAGCACTTAAACTTATTATTGTATGCGTCGCATACAATATTCACTATCTTGAATAAATGAACCAATCTTGCCGATGCTTTAATACCTATAGTTAGTTCTCTTTAGGGACTACAAAGCAAAATAATCAGTAGAAAAACCAGGGAATCTTTACCAATATTATAAAGAAAAATTTGTATTTTGTAAGTTCGTATAGAATAAATTAATAAACCCGCCCGACGGCAAAAATTCTTCCACTGTTAATGTGATACAAAATCCCTGAGTTTGTATAAATTTGCTAAATATTAAGAAATGTCTAGCCGTGTCAAATCTGGACAGGTTAGTTATTATATAATATAAATAGTACCGGCGACTTCAGAGCTTGTGCCTTGCTCACTAATAAGTATCGCAATACAGCGAAATGATGTCAGCATTAAAGGTACACTGCCACAGGGACCAAACTTTTTAAATTTGTTTGATTTTTAAAAAAAAAATTCTTTTTTTGCCAGTGTCTTAGGAACCTTGCCTAAAGGGACTACTTTTAATAATATATTTTAGTTATTATATTTTAAGGTTAGTTATTGTTTTTTGTTATAGTAATTTAAAAATGGTTTTATCAAATATGTCAAAGTGCAGTTTTTTTATATTATTATTATTAGTATGTAGGTTAAGAACATAAATACTGTATAGTTGTGTGTTGAAAATAAATATTTAAATAAAGTATTGTTTTCCAATATTATGGCAGATCTAAGATCGAGTACTCGAGGTTTGAGAGCGTCCTAACTTCATCAAGACGAGATGCGGTTGAGAGCTCTGCAAACTCAATTCTAATCTAACAGATATCTCAATTAATTGCTTCAACGAATATGTAATCTGATAGTTTAATAAGCCTGAGTGATTTTACATGAGACCTTACACCACGGGCCACAGTATTACGTATTTGTACATTAAAGACCTTAAAGTAGATAATGACAATATAATATTTTAGTTGAGAATTAGCTTGCGTTTAAGTTACATATCTCAGTTTTAGTTATCAGTTATTGTGTATTTAAGTAGTTTATATAAATAAAAATATGGAAAAAGTATAAGTTTAATAATATAATAAAAAATAAGTTTATCAAGTGGTTTAGTTTTGTCAATATTTCTATTAAAATGTATTAAAGTCTCCTAACTGATTGAAGCAGAAATATTTCAGTTTCTTTTTCATCATATCTGTATAAGCAACTTAAAAGTTAGTCCAAACATATCATCATATTGTGGCGCTCCGTTTATGTTTGTTCAATTGTTTTTGTATATTATTACGATTAATCAAAAACCAAGGCACATTCAAAATATATATAAACAAAAAATATCTTAACAAAAATGATCGTGAATTTCGAGTAATTTGATAGACCTATGTCGTATAACGGGTCTGTTAGACCTGTCGAAATAAATTAACAGTCCGTGCGAAGCAGATGCTCCCAAAGCACTTTTACGCTCCTAACTTTCCCTTTCAACCCATAGGGATGTAATCCACTTTCCTAAGTTGCAGAAGTTGGGTAAACTAAACTCAATTTAATTTTTTATGGAAGTATGAATTTGAGTATCATAAATAGTTTTTATGATATGAAGAGTCGTTGGTACGACTTATTTGAAGCAATCAAAATATGGTCCATAGATAATGTATATTGTGTATAAAGTAGAGGTTTAAAAACTAATTGCTGTTTATATGTTTATTTGAATAATGGTTGGCGCTCACGAATTTTTTTTTGAAATCGAAGCGTCATTTGCCGATATGGATTTCGAAGAGACGGTTGTCGTCTGTGAACTCATCAGACTCAGAAGAAAAAAGAAACCGAATAGAATACTGGGTATACCCCCTTTAGAATCACAGGGTAGTAAGTGGAAAGCTTTACACTATATTCTCTTCCCATGCTTTAATATTCATATTAATGTCAGTTCTGGTTTCTTTTCCACTTCTTCAATAATGATGGCATTATCAATATCGTCTCCTCGCATATTCACATTTTGTGTAGATGACAACGCCATTTGCGTGCACCAAAGTTGAGAATCGGAAGGCAAAAGCGAATGAATGATGCTGATAGTGACAATTTTGTCTCTCGTGCGCTTTGCTTTGAAAACCGAACGGCGCGGTGACAGTATCGTCATGGGCTTGTTCGCCGGTTGGCGTACATAAATGTCACCCAGTTGTCACGATGTAACATGCATCTTACATATCCACAGACTTATGATTGAGGAAACAGTTACGGTGACAAATGTCAACCGTGCGCGCTAGCTCTTACTTTATAGAATAAAACAGAAACTATATAAATTATTTAATTTCACCATTAAATTTTTTTTTTGAAATAACATTAAATATTTCTGGATAAAATATTCATGTCTTTTTATTTATTATACAACAAATTCTATTTGTATTACATGATGATATTTTAATATGGAAACATATCCATTAAATTCAAGCTTTCGTTAATCGAATTGCATACAACAAATTTGGCTTATATCCACATAATGTTTTCAAATATAATTTGGCACGCATCGGTGGTGTGTTTGTCTACTATATGGTAGTATATAACGACAACATATGACCTAAATAGAGTGCGGTGGGTCAGCTACGCCGCTGTAAATATGTCAAGTCGCTAAAGTGAATGTATTTTCGATGGTACTTAATAAAGTTGTTAGCTTGGCATTTTGCTTTTCATAATAAGTTGAGTAACTAGTGGTAAAAGGTAATAAGATACACCAAAACATCACTTCCTTCGTTGTTTAAGTCCGATAAAAAGGTTGTATTTTGCTATGCTACCCCGGAAACTGTTCGATTTTCCGGAATGAAATCTTTTTAGGTTTTTCTGTGATTTTTCTCTATATAAACCTCAGAGTTCAAGTTATAAGTTCTTAACTAACAAATAAAAAATAGGGGTTGATCGTAGAGGGTAGGGAAGATTTGTATGTATTTATCCATTTCCATTTACCATTTAAATGGAGATGGACAGGACACCTGCTCAGAGGCCAAAGAGCAAAATTGTCAAAAAAAGTCACTCAATGGACACCTCCAACAACACCAAGCGAAAGAGAGGAAGACCATGTGCGCGGTGGGCTGATGACTTGCAACAAAACCTTCTTAAAGAACTTTTTTTTATATGCATATATGTTTTGTAAACTTTCTCATGTATTAGTTGAAATAAAGGCTTTAAAATGCAATTGTATGTATTTTGTATGCTGTATCATAAAAAAATAAAAACAAAAAAATTGTCTAAAAAATAAAATGTTGGGGTGGACAAGTAATCACTTAGGGGTTCGATAGATAGATAGTAGCCGATTCTCAGACTTACTGAATATGCAGAAAAAAATTCATAAGATTCGGTCGAGCCGTTTTCGAGGTGTATGGGAACGAACATTGTGACACGAGAATTTTATATATTAGATATAAGGCGAGTTATACCACTGAAAAAACATATTATGATACAATGCATGAAAGTATGCCTAAGCTAAATGGAAAAATAGATCTCAATGAAACGGAATAGTTTCCAACCAACCATACAAACCAATGTCAGAAAATACTGATCATATCTCATAATATAGTATTATTTAAATTTTTTAAATATTGAATACAGATTTTTACTTTATATATAATAGCCAAAACCCTTATTAAATTTTTTATTAGGGGTTTAGCAACATATAACATATATCTAATACGATACTTTTAAGCAATTCCGCAGCCATAGAAATATGGGTGCCGTTTGTTTAGGAAACTCACAATGCATAATTGTACCAGGTGCGAAAACATGCTAAATTAACAAAACATTGTTACACGGACGTTATTTAATAAGAGTAATCTAGTTACATCTGTAAACAGTCCTCCAGTGAAAGGGTAAATTGAAAAGCACATACGTTTTAACTTTGTGACTGTAACTTGTTTTAGTTTGAGACTAAAACAGTTGAAATAATACGGAATCAAAATTTATTTGAATTAAAGTATGGATCAATTATGTAAAATAAACATTGTTATCAGAATGTTAAATTATTATTATGAAACTATCGTTTTGCGTGTTTGCAAGCGCGGTCTTTACACATTTGCTCTCCTTGTCATGCCACGTGTAAAGACATCCAGTCCGATAAAGAGAGTAAAATAGATATGTCTAATGTGTTTTAACCGCGAAAATAGGAAACGTAAGTTAAAAATTGTTCAGCAATTTCGATTAATGGCCCACAACATACTCATACATATACAGATACATTGTGGTCAAAAAGTCGTGGATCAAACGCAAATAGGGGATAGATGAGGTCATCAGCTGCAAAAAATTGTTCTACGGGAGGTCTCTAAGCTCAACCCCTGCAGAGTTAATTTTGCGTTTTTATTAGAAAATTGACTTGATTGATTGATTTACTAATTGTTATTAAATTTCGCAAAAATCTACATCCTGTATCTTTTTCATTATATCCGTATATTTCATTATATCCGTAGAACAATTTTTTGCGGCTGATGACCTCATCTATCCCCTGTTTGCGTTTGATCCACGACTTTTTGGCCACCCTGTATATGCTCATAGTGTATGGACAAGCCATAGATGAATTTTGTCACAACCATATTTCTGGCACGAATGATTATAAGTAATTACAAAGAATTCCAACACCATAAATGAAATCCTAAAATATTGGTAAAACGTTAAGAACCAGGCGATACGATAAACGCTTCTCAATTTGGCCTGATAACCAACATGATCAATAAGTATGTCATGCAATATCTTTTTCGTATACACAAGTAGGTACATACCTATTTAACAGCAGTTGCGAGTAGTTAACGAGTATACAGCCTAACTTTGTTGGAGCTTTAATTTGCTGGTAAACACATAAACTGTTATTAATTATCGTAAAGTTTTAGAGAAAATCGATTTTAGTATATAATAATCAATGACGCTAAATTCTTATATATATTAATAATTTCTGTATATCTTTAAATTTAGAATCTAAATTTTACAAAGCTTTAGACTTAGTTATTTAAAGCTATGGATATTAATCTTGAGATACATTTATGTATGTACATATAATATATGAGCAGTGATGGCCTAGTGGCTTCAGCGGGCGACTCTCATCCCTGAGGTCGTAGGTTCGATCCTCGGCTGTGCACCAGAGGCCTTTCTTTCTATGCGCGCATTTAACATTCGCTCGAACGATGAAAGCAAACATCGTGAGGAAACCGGCTTGCCTCAAACACAAAACGTCGACGGCGTACGTCAGGCACAGGAGGCTGATCACCTACTTGCCTATTAGATTAACAAATGATCATGAAACAGATACATAAATCTGAGGCCCATACCTAAAAAGATAGCACTAGAAAGATGACCTAGAAAGAGGTAGCGCCACTGATTTTTTTTTATCATCCGTTGACGGGGTTCTCATAACCAAACATAAAAACAACAACCAAACATATAAGCGCAGGGTTTAAAATTGCTCAACTTATACTGCTCTTTTGTTAGATATTTATCTAACTTCTATTTGGAATTCTCATTTGAATTGCTAAGATGACAAGGTTAGTTTTGTATGCAATTTATTTCGTAGCACGTGCTACGAGAATTCGACGAGCGAGCGTAGCAATAACGATGTTGCAAGCATAGTCGTTATGTTATGTCCATAACGACTTAACTTAACATAACTTTGAAAATAAGAAGACAAAAGTGGAAATGGGCAGGCCACATGATCAGGGGAAAGGACAAATGGAGTAAAATAATCACACCAAGAGATGGAAAGAGAAAGAGAGGTAGACCACAAAAAAGATGGGACGACAACATTATACAAGTCGCGGGAACAACATGGGGTAGAGTGGCCATAGAAAGGCCAGAATTGAGAAGATTGGAGGAGGCCTTTGCCACCTGGCAAACGGACACGCAAAAGTGGGACAAAAGAACAATCTACGAAAAATACCTGTAATGTCCGAAAAGAGGCTATAATATATAATAATAATATAAGCGTAGTCATCATTAGTACTGACTTTATTTTATTGTAATCATAATTTACCTTCTGTTAAAATACTGTAAATCTTCCTAAAATGCAATAAATAAATAAATAAATAAATAAATAGCATGTAAACCTTCGAATATTGACAAGTATTATTTGGAATTAAGAATTATATTCTAGAATCATGTATGATGCTAAAAAATACTCTCTTTCTATTTAATTCAATGTGTGTCATTTTTTACCGTCATTAATAAATTTTAATATTCCGTTTACCGACCAAAGTATAACTAACAAAGACAACTATGAATTTCACTTTATTATCACATTTAACAACTATGTAATAGAATTTTCAATTATCCACAGTCACTTTGACATGTAGCTTGGGACTTAATTAAGACTAAAGTTTATTTAACTTTTATTAAACTTGAATTAAACACTAAATCACGTTGAAGTTAAATAAGGTTTAATTCTAGACCCAGGGTTACTTTAAGGACGTATATAAGTCATGAAACTCGTTGGTAACTGCTTGAACAAGCAAGTTATTTGGGCTAGCGTTATTAATTTCTAGGGTGAAGTGGAATAAATTAAGATAAAATCTAGATTTATTACTATAAATTACATGAATTTGGCTGTTTAGATTAATTAATAAAGGTAGAAATAAAATACGACATTTATATTATTAAAATGTGAATATATGCCGATTTATTTGTTTCTTAGAAAATCCTATACAAGCTACAATATATGCAAATAAAAATTAGTTTCTCAATTTTTTAGTGACAAGTATGTTTTTGTTTTTTTTTAATGAGAATAATTCTTTGAACCTAACAATAGTGACGGACAAAATGTATACGAGAACTTAAAAATTTACCAAGATCAGGTAGGATTAGAGAAACCCTTGATTTGAGAACTGGCAGAAAATGTAAAATTAGAAGCATATTTTAATCTAAATATTTTTTTTGTTCATAAGTGTACATTGTGTTACCTATATGAGTAAATGATTTTTGACTTTGATTTTACTTTTTAGGACAGTATCACAGGTCGGCCTAGGTACCGACGGATCAATAGAGTAGAAAAGGACCTGCTGCAGGTAAAAGCCAGCATTTAGCGAGAAATGTTACAGAACAGGAAGCGCTGGAAGTCTCTCGTTTTGGAGATCATACAATTTTTTGGTCGTTGAGGCACTTAGTGCGCTGTCATCACAAATAATATGGATAAAAACGTCTTCAAAGCATAATTTTACAGTAAATGCGAAAATTTAGGTTTTAACCATAAAGTAGTAATAATCCCGTGACGTGACCCCTCAGCTACATAGGCTTTTACATAATATAGCATGCGTTTTTTTGTAAATGAAAAGAATAAAATATATGGTGAACAAGGCTTCTACGCCGGACGCATGTCGTCGATTTTTAAATTTAAGATATGATGTTTTTCCGTAGCATAAAGTTTTAATTGCGCACATAGAAAGAAAAATCCATTGGTGATTCGAACCACAGGTTTTAGAGTTGCCAGCTTAAGCTACGAGGTCATGACTGCTCTTGAGATATTATGACAAAAAGCGATCGAAGCCTATTTCAATTGTTTACCTAAACTAAGATTGGTGACATCCGTTTACCGTAGAGACTTTTAAATCTAGATTAAAAAAAAACGCCTTTTTTATCTTAATTTTACTTATTGATAGAAAGAAATAAAGTTACATATTTTTTCTTTTAAAAATTCTTGCGAAACATATTTCTTTTTAATAATAAAATTTTATTCGTAATTCGAGGTGTTGATCCGTTAATCCTATATTCAAATATTCAGTTTCACTTTACTAATTAATGCAATAATTTATCATTCATATTATCTTCACTTGGTAAAATATGCAAACCGGAAATGAAAATCTATACGTAAAGCGAGCATTATATATAATAAAGTATTTAATACATAGATAAAAATGTTTAAAAAAAACAAATAAATTATCTATAGCATTACCACTCACGTTCCAAATTCAACTTAATAACTCACCAGACTGGCACAAACACAGAGAAATAATAATTTCAAACTTGGAACAATTTTAGAACACCAAATATACATACGCGCGCGGTCGTAGAACGTAGTGGTCGCCACCCCGACTGTTCGGGTGGCGGTTCGAAGCGCGAATGGACGCGGCCGCCGCACGTTTGCCCTTATACGTGCGCTCGCAACCCCAGCGACAGGCGGCTGTTGGAATTATACAGAGATGTTGGTTTCGGCAGAAAAGGAACTATATAAGTTTACTAGGGGAATGCTTTAATTAATGAATAAGGTTTGTCCATAAAGTACGAATACTAACAGCGCATTTATTAAAATATTTTTCTGGAACTAAGAAATATTTAACTATTACATTTATTAAAGGCTTTTAATATTTCTAATGTGTGTAACGTGTCGAGTAAAATATATTCATGAATCTAATGCAATTGCAAAGGTTTTGTTGTACAAAACGCGTTCCGCGATTATAAGAAAAATTACAATGAAATACTTTTTACACATAAATAATGAACGTTAATGGTTGTATCAGCTCTATACACATCCAAAAGGCTCTCTGTCACACAACCACAACCTACCACGGGTTGTCAACAAAATGTTATTAGTCGCCATCTACGCCCACGCGGAAAAATTCAAGGGGCCCAATAACAAATTCGAATTGCAAATATTCGAGTTGCATAACATCGACTATAGAATTCCAATTGTACCCGATCTGTACTTCGCCGACTTTTTGGAATTCGTACTGAAAAGTCCGAGTTTGTATTTCATATTGCATTACATCAAAGAGGAATAACGAATTCTTTAACCTTGTTTTCTTTGTTTTAATTAATGCATACCTCAATCGTATTGTAGAAGAAAAATCTAAATTTCAAATGAATTATGTAAGCTGTATGTTATGTTGAATGAAATATTTTTTTTTCGACGTTATCGTATTGGTGTAGTACTTGTAAGGATTTATTTTCTGTCAAAAATTGTTTTTAAATTCATTCAAAAAACATATTAATAGTACTACCAATATCTACAATTATAAAAATTAATGTTACCGAAATTGGAAACTTGATCTCAGATAAACAGAAACGAAAATGTATAGAGGTTCTTCTTAATTATGTGAGGAACAGTGCGTATCAGTGGTCTGGGTTGAGTGCCCGGTGAAATTATAATTCAAAATAGAGATCACTCACTTATATACAAGAATGGAAGCTGACGGACATTACTAGAGGGCTAAGCGAAGTCATAGAGAAAACACGACCCTGGAGTTCTTTTTCCAGTCGTAGCGTAAATTAAATTTGTATTTGTTCTTGTTGTTCGTCGATATCTGTTTTCTGCTGTAAGCGGTAAGGGTTGGAACGAATCGTCAAATAATGAGACATGCATTGCAGCAATATTGAATTCAGTTGTACACGTGACGAGCGTCTTATCAATTAATTCCAAGTCAAAATTCTTAACCACTATCTCAAATTAACCGAGCCACGCCCTTTATATCCAACGCGCTCCATTCAATTATGAGGAGCTATTGGATATTATTAAAACTTACTCTGTAATGTACCACACCTTAGTGTTTCATAAATTGAATAAAACGATATTACTTTCAATTATTGTCAAGAATGGAAAATAACTTATGTTTGGAAAACCTTGTGTTTAGACATTTCATAGCACTTAGATCATTTTAATTATCTGTATGATATGAATTATATTATTTAAATATACTGATAAAGA
Source organism: Pieris macdunnoughi (assembly GCA_905332375.1). Classification (NCBI taxonomy): domain Eukaryota; kingdom Metazoa; phylum Arthropoda; class Insecta; order Lepidoptera; family Pieridae; genus Pieris; species Pieris macdunnoughi. The sequence continues at coordinate 46,430 of CAJOBZ010000013.1, read as the reverse complement.
CAATTAATGTCGGTCACTACGACACTCGTATGAAATGTGACTCGTATGAGTGAATTTTAATTTAAAAAAAAATCAGTGGCGCTACAACCTCTTAGGTCTTGGCCTCAGATTTCTGAATCTGTTTCATGATTATTTTTAAATATAATAGGCAAGTAGGTGATCGGCCTCCAGTGCCTGACACACGCCGTCGACATTTTGGCTCTAAGACATGTCGGTTTCCTCACGATGTTTCCCTTCACCGTTCGAGCAAATGTTAAATGCGCACATAGAAATAATGTCCATTGGTGCACAGCCGGGGATCGAACCTACGACCTCAGGTATGAGAGTCGCTCGCTGTAGCCACTAGGCCAACACTGCTCTACATTTTTAATTTACTTGGTCTTAAATTAGTCGGTCAGTCGGTGAAAGGCAGGTAAGGAGATAACCGAACTCCTACCTTCTGTTCTCTTGTCGTTGTTGTTAGGAAGCATTGGTCTAAACTCATCTGCGGCTCGCAGCAAACCATTGCGTATGATGCTAGCAATCGTATTGCAAGAAAGTGAGCGTAGGCATGGATACGAATCTACCCTCCTTGGCAATAGCATTCCATATTTATGATGATATCATTTAACCAATACGGCTAAAAATCACAAAAGCTTGTTAATATTGTTATTCATATTCCCTATCATATTTTCAATTTCTTCAAGAGCTTTGATTGGTATTCTTTATTGCTTAGTGTACAATATACCCAATATAACCTCGTCTGGTTATTGGAATAATGCAATTAATATAAAAAATAATATGAATTAGTGCTTACAACAATACACTTTTTGACGTGACAGTGTCGGCTGCACGGACGAGAACGAATCATTGTCTCATTACGCTTATTGTCCCGAGACCATCATTGTCCCGTTACGCTCATTGTACGCTTGCATCTATCTCTCTTCCACTTGATCTGCCTATGCGTCCGAGGATTCACTTTGTATCCATACAAAATAGTGATAATTCAATAAAAATTATTCAGTTTTATTTATATGTAATAATTTCATCAATGTTTTGTTAAGACGTTGTCACGTTAAAGTATCCTTCGTAATCCGACCCACAATTATTTTTTACATTTACATAATAATGTTTTATGAAGTTTCCAAGGCCGGGTTGAGAGGAGTAAACAGGTTTGTTAACTGCCTTAGACAGAGGTTTCCCATAGCACAACAATTTTACGTTACATTCTCTACAAAGTTTGAGGGAATGAAATTCCGCAGCCTTTGTCAGTTAAAATGAAGTAATTTTGCGTGACATTATGAACATTTTGTTGTGATTTAAGTAAAACGTGAAATTATTTAAGGGATGAAGTGGAAGCTGTATGTTTTTTGGATTTGATAAATTAACCATTGGTTGCTTGCTTTCCCCAAATATGTGTATATTAAGTTTATGTTATGTTTATTAATATATATATATCATAAGGCAATGAGGAGTGTTGGCCTAGTAGCTTCAGCATGCGACTCTCATCACCAAGGTGGTAGGTTTGATGTGTACCAATGCATTTAACATGCGCTCGAACGGTGAACATCGTGAGGAAATCGGCTTGCCTTAGACCCAAAAATTAGATGGCGTGTGTCAGGCAAAGTAGGCTGATCATCTACTTGCTTATTAGACAAATGATCATGAAACAGATACGCCGTAGTTATAGTGCCTATGATTTTCTTAAATATCTTTTCCGAATGGAAGAAAAGGATACTATCCTATAACATTGAAACTTATTGGCTTAAAATTTAGATATATTATACGACGGATACAGACAATAAGTTGCTATATGAATTTAAATTTCAATAATTAAATAATAAAAAGTATAAAAAATCATTACAACAAACTGTATGACGGGCAGGAGGTGTACCTGATGTTAACTGATACCGCCGCATATGGACACTCCCAATGCCAACGGTATTGTGAGTACCGGTCTTTTAAGAATTGTTACGCTTTTTCGATTTCCAAGAAATAATTAAATATATTCCTTAAAAATCGTATTCTATTGCATTTTCTCTTAGCGCGCGAAACTGTTTCTAAGAAAGAAAACCAATTTTCTTATTGCAAGATAGGACAACAAAACAAGTGTATCGAGTGAATTAAAGCAGCCACAAGAATTGGATGAATTGGCTTGCGTCCAAGTGTGAAGTTTAAAATAGCCTTTTCATAAAGTATACTTTATTATTCCTTCTAAGCGCGGCCTTTATTCTTTTTGTTGTAAAAGTGAAGGAAACTCAACAATTGTAGAAATGAGTATTGCTTGCCTAGTTTATTAACTTTAACTGTTATTTTATAAACGTCAAGCTTTATAAATTTAAAGAATTTGATAATGATAATTCACAGCACTTAAAAATTAAAACAAAAACTATATATATATGTATGAAAATATAGTACAATATTATTTATGAGTCAAACATCAGCGCAAAATAAATAATGAAACAACGCGCGTAATACATAGATGACCTTATATATGATACCGCTTTAAATTATTTTCCCATACCAATTTCCAACCTTTTGTTACTTTCATAAGCGTAATAAAACTCTACATACTATCTCTATTCACTTTTCAGTAACAACAAAATTGACACGAAAAAGCTTTGTCATGACGCCTACGTCACTACGTGGGTGTGTTAACGATATAATGATAAATTAATACCAGCACTTGTGGTTGTGACGTAACTCCTATTGTTACTTATCTTCAGTACACTATAATAACAAAAGCCGACACGAGAGGCTACGCGGCTACGATAGCTACGGCGTAGCATCTACAATTTTTTATGCCAATAATTGACCTAAATAAACAAAGTTTTTATGTAAGTAATAAAAATTATTAAATAATTACGTAAGTAAAAGTTCACGCATTATTTCTGAAAGCCTCCTACTTACAGAATGCTTAGCAACTAGTTGGTACTTTGCATGAAACGTCCTTTATCAATGTTATATGCGATAATGTTTGTGATCACGGCTAAACGGAATCTTCTCTTTTTCAAACTTAAACATTTATTGATTGATGACTAAAGGCATGTATTCACTTTGATTAGTGCGAGTGCAAATAGTGTCCAATTAATGTTTAGTGGCTCTGTTAAGTAAATTCAGTTGTCGATAGTTTAGCACGTATGGCACGATGCGAGTGAGGGAGAAGGGAGGGCGCACGCGACGTCACTACTCGCAAAAAAAAAAGAACACGCTTCTAATCTCTAATTAATAATTCTCAGTTCGGCTTTCGTCGTGGACGCTCAGCTGGTGACCTCCTTGTATACCTTACCCATAGGTTGGCAGAGGCAATTGAGTCCAAGGGGGAGGCGCTGGCGGTAAGTTTGGACATAGCGAAAGCCTTCGATCGGGTGTGGCACAGAGCACTGCTCTCGAAGCTTCCAGCCTATGGGCTTTCCGAGAAATTATGCGATTGGATCTCCAGCTTTCTGGCCGATCGGAGCATCAAGGTCGTCATCCACGGAGCATGTTCCGACCTTAAACCCGTGAACACTGGGGTCCCACAAGGCTGTGTTCTATCCCCGACCGTATTTCTTCTGCATATCAATGATATGTTGCAACTTAGCAATATTCATTGCTATGCGGATGACAACACTGGGGATATTCTTTACACTGGCTGGGCAGGTATTTCTCGGGCAGTTGTTTATGAGTACCGGAACAAACTTGTGTCTGAAGTCGAAACTCTACTACGTGGAGTTTCAGACTGGGGCAGACAAAACCTAGTCCAATTTAACCCCAAGAAGACACAAGTTTGCGCGTTTTCCGCTTAAAACACCCTTTGTCGCTACTCCTCTTTTCGAAAACACTCTTCTTAAAGCCACAGCCAGAATTGGAATACTTGGCGTTGACATATCGAACGACGTTCAGTTTCGTGGTCACTTGGAGGGAAAGGCTAAATTAGCCTCCAAAAAACTTGGTGTGCTCAGCAAGGCGAGGCGGTACTTCACTCCGGGCCACCGCATGCAACTATATAAAGCGCAAATTCGGCCCCACATGGAGTACTGCTCTCACCTCCGGGCGGGAGCTCCCCAGTACCAGCTCCTTCCACTTGACCGTATACAACGCAGAGCGGTTTGAATCGTCGACGACCAATCAATCTCCGAGCGGCTTGATCCTTTGGCGTTGCGTAGAGATGTGGGGTCACTCTGCATCTTCTACCGCATTTACCATGGAGAGTGTTCGGAGGAGTTGTTCGGATTAATACCTGCAGCTGAATTTCATCATCGGACGTCGAGACAGAATACGAAATTCCACCTGTATCACCTCGACGTCCGCCGTTCCACAACTGAGCGTTTTTCAAGGCAGTTTTTGCCGCGCACCACCACTATGTGGAACCAGCTGCCCAATGAAGTATTTCCGAACCAATTCGACTTAGGGTCCTTCAAGAAAAGAGCGTACCAATTCTTAAAAGGCCGGCAACGCACTCGCGATCCCTCTGGCATTGAGAGTGTCCATGGGTGCCGTATCACTTAACATGGTGAGGTGAGCCTCCTGCCCGTTTGCTCCCCATTTTAAAAAAAAAAAAAACACTACTACGCAGCCAACTAATCACCTGGACTAATCAGTCACAGTCCACACTTGTTATCTCCTAATCACTAATCACCTGCACTAATCACTAATCAAAGTGAATACCGGAAAGCCCGCCTCTCTTAAGCATCCAACAGCATCATCCTCCTTGATGATACTATTACTATCTCTCAAGACATTTGGTCTAAAAGAGCTGCTGAGCTCTTCTACACGGCGATTTAAATAGCAAATTTTTATCGTCAATATTTATTCATTTTAATATGTATTAACTCATATTTAAAAACTACACCTCAATACTATACTGAAATAAATAGCTGCAATTCTACTGTAAGTTACACTTATTTGTTTTCTCATAGAGGTGATATAGTGTCCACCATAGCGACTCTATTTTAAATTCTAGTGACGTTTTATGATTCCCTCGCTCCGCTCAGTACTTCAAAGATACTCTTGTCTTAAATTGATGGCTTTTACCACGGACAAACAATCTACTATTGTAGGAAACTCATTGCTCACACATGTGCGTGTTTGTTACACGTGTAGAACGTAATTATTTCTTAGAACTTTATTCACTGTAATTGAACTTGATATTTATTCTGGAAATCAAATTTTATTACATTCTTATTAAATTATTATTATTGTTTCGCTGTTACTCTTCTACGAGTAGTAGTACTTTATACTACATAGTTAAATATAACTTCTTCGACGTAAACAAATACGATACATTAACTTAATTCGACTTTGGAATGCTTTACAGCCGGTCCTTGACTTGACGTGATACACTAGTAAAAAAGTTATTATATATGGTTAATAAAGTAATTATTGTATAATTTATCACATTTATAGAAAATCAAGTCGTTTAGCGTATAGACCTAGTTCATAAGTTTCCATGTAACACGTAATAGCTAATTATGTGGAAAATTTTGTCTTATTTCTGTGGTTGTATATTTTTTCTTATCTGTTGTATATCATGTGAGGTATGATAAATAAATATGCTTAATAGTGATTGATGCACCCCTTGGATCCATTAAAGCAATTGATTTTAATACATTTAATTTACTTCAATCGAACCTGCGTTTTATTGACACGTGCATAAAGAATAGTATCCCTTGATGTATATTTTCATGTTATATGAAAGGAACCTCGACACGTCATCAGAGATTTTGACAACGGTTCGAAATCCCTTTTTACGAAGCGTTATGGCGTGTACTCAGTTCCACTAAAAGATCAGCAATATATGTTAGTGAAGTGAACAAATGAATAAACACGGATAATTTTTTAAAATTTTTGGTTCACTTTATCTTTTAGTTTTATATTCTAATAGTATCATTAGGATTTACTACTTAGCAAACTATGACTTCCATACGTAAAACGTATTCCAATGGCGCTGCAACCCTTTTAGGTCTGAGCCTCAGATTTCTGTATCTGTTTTGTTTTAATGACGTGACAACGTCTTATAATTCGATGGAGCCGGCTGCACGCACGAAAAAACATGACGCATGCGGCGTTACCTCGCTCTGAGGCGTTTCATTTCAGGCTTGAAGTGCAAGCGAGAGCGCGGAACGAGCGACAAAGAGGCACAATCGGCCTCCGCGCTCGGCATCTGTCTCTCTCCTAATTCAGTGAGCGATGCGTCCGCTTGGACAGCTGCTATACAATAATACATTTACATGTTATCGTCAAGTATAAAACTAAAATTTTATTTTGAAAAATGCAACCATTCCATCAGTATTTTCTTATGACGTCGTCACGTTCAACTATCGTCAGTAAACCGACTTTACAGACAACCGATTTTTTTAAATAGGCAAGTAGGTGACCAACATTCTATCCCTGAAACACAACCTCAACTTTTTGGAGTCTAATGCAAGCTGGTTTCCATACAATATTTTCCTTCACTGTACGATCGAGTGTAAAATACGAACATAGACTAAAAGTTCATTGGTCTATTGAGATTATACCTACGACCCCAGGGATGACAGTCGCACGCTGAAGCCACTAGGCCAACGCTGCCTTGTATACAAAGAATTGTAAATAACATACTACCTTAAAACTTCAAAGCAAACCCTGAAGTCCTGCGTTCAAGCCCCACCTACGTATTTATCATACGATATTCACAATCAATACTCGCAAATACGCTTAAGTTAATGTTGTGAGGACACCCATCATAGATTGATCTAGATACTAGATCAATCTTGGCCTATAAAAAACCAAAGAAATAGATGCAATTTGAGGCTAAGCTATCTCTATAAAATTCACGTGTCACAATGTTCGTTCCCATACTCCTCCGTAACGGCTCGACCGATTCTAATTAAATTTTTTATGCATACTCAGTCAGTTTGAGAATCAGCTACTATTTATATTTAAAACCAATAAATAATAAGGGGTGTCCACCCCAATATTTTTTTTTATTATGTGGCATTAAAAAATACATACAACCCTAAATTTTCACCCCTCTACGATCAACCCCTATTTCTTAGTATAGGAGATAGTAATTTTTATTGAACTAAAAAAATGTTTCCTAGAAATAATATATATGGCAAAACAACGTTTGCCGGGTCAGCTAGTGTTTTAGATCTTTTTAAGGCATATTTTTGAAAAGGAAAATATTTACTTCTTTGATCATCCAAGTGTATGAATAATTTAGGGTCAATATGAATAGCCCAGTGGAAAGTAATAAGAAACGCCGGCCACGAGAAACATTAAAGATTTGTAGTATTGATTTTCTCGTAACACTATCTAATTTCTATATCTAAATAAAAAATTTTTTTTTCTAAATCGGTATGGAGAGTGTTTATTGCTGGCAGCATTAAAGTGTACCCAAATGGAACAAACTTTGTGTTATTAAAATTATTTATAATTATTTATAACAGTTATTATCTCTCTGGGTCGGTAACTTATGTCTGAGTACCGTAGTAGCTAGTAAGTAAGATCTAGAACAACCCTCCACAAATTTCGGCCCTGCGCTTCTTTTATAATGGTGTATAATTTTGACGAAGGGAAAGGACGACGAATCTTTGATTGGACAGTCCATCTCGTTGGCGAACGTTCACGCGACGATTTGCCTTCGGTGTTGGCAATCACCATGAGCTTCTTTAGGTTCTCGTCGCCTCTACGCATTGTATGACCAAAGTACGAAATAACTATGTAAGTTAAGAATGTTATATATACCAAATAAATTATTATTGAATAAAAAAAATTTTAACCAGAAAAAAAATTTATTTAAAAAAAATAAAAAAAAAAAAAAAAAAAATTTAAATTTTTCCCCGCCTTTCCGCGCGCTTCACAGCGAAATGTAAATTATTATTTTTATATGTTCAATATAAACTTAATAATTCAGAGTTTCTATTTGATTACTTTTAGGCTAGATTAAGCCCGTGCATGTGTATTTTTTTGTAAATAACAAATAGACTGGCATATGTATTTTTTAAAGCTACACGTCTAGCATCGCCTGTCTCTAAATAACACAATTCTTCATGGTTATACGTTAGTTTACAGAAATATTAAAAAAAAAAAAATTAAAAAAAACACCCAAAAAAAAAAAAAAAAAATTTAAAAAAAAAAAAAAAAAAAAAAACCAAACCAAAAAAAAAAAAACCCAAAAAAAAAAAAAAAAATAAAAAACAAAAAAAAAAAAAAAACCCGTTAAACAGGTCACAAAAATTCTTTATGCGTTTAAGCGGCAATTACTCAAAAACTACCGAATGGATTTTGACAAACATTTGTTAAATTAAAATCCCCACTTGCTCTGTATAATGTCTAACAATTAAGAAACTTGTATTGTAATAATTTAAATAAGAACCTTGGTCCATGGACAAGCTACAAAGATGCAAGAAATGAATAAGGTATCAAATAGCCACTTCTTCCTTATGTCTTTAACCTGTATAACATAAATAACTGTTTAGATAATAAGCTCATCCAAAACTCAAACGCCACTTTAAATAAAAAAAATAACACAGTTTAAAATATAGCTCATACTTATTGAAATATGCATATTAAACTTTTTATAATAGAATATATAGATGGTAGAGCTTAGGAATCTAAATTGCCTTCTTATAAAGCCGAGCATTTGTTTGCCTTATTTTAATAAAACTACGTTCAAGCTAAAAGGCAGCTTTGACCTTTAACAAGGGCGAGCGATAATAGATTTGTGATTTATTCCCTATTTTTATTAAAGACTTCAATGAATTTTCATTTGTAAAATATTTTATTACTAACAAGAATTTAAAGTTGAAAAAACAAATAAAAGCCTTTGTTCAAAGAGTATAAAATAAATTTCAATTCACATTGAATTGTTTATTTATATTAAAAGTTTACATCAAATTACACATAAATTATGTTCAAGACACAAAAGAGACTTTTATATTATCTACGTATTAAATGTTTCTTTTAATACATCAATTAGTTATGGGAAGTATCATTCTCAAGTAAACAGATAACCTTACAATGTCAATAACTGATATAATCCGTGCTTTTACCCACAACTCACTTCACTAACAGCGATCCCTTCGTCACTTACTTTATTTTTGAAATCTCATAGCATTCAAGCAAAGTTAAGTATTAAATTATACGTATTGGTAAGTGGAGGGAGTTTGTAGCTGAATTACTAAGTGAGTTGTCGTGTTTGAATATCAGGACAACGTATTTTATTTATAAAAAGTGTTAATTGTCTAAATTTTCATTAATGTGGTGTATAATATCCCTATAGAAAAGGCCTTGGTCATAATAACCTACCTACTATGAATATTGCGACTATGTTACGAACCGTACAACCCATCTGGCAACGGGGCCACTTAAAGGTAAGTAATAAGTTTCTTTATTTATAGTACACAGTACATATTAGGTTACGTGTTTTGTTTATAACTTCCTGGTTACATGTTTTGTCCAATTAAGAGTTTATATTTACAAATAATTATTGTAATAATATTTCCCAAACTGTATTCAATTTTAAAACAAATTAACATTGGAAACCGAACGACCAACGCTTAATACAAACCCATCCAATAGGTATAAAAACGAAATATTTCGGCGCAAAACCGCTTCAATTTGAAATTCAAAACAAATGTATATTTGATAATTGCAGACCAGTTGCAATACGATAAAACTTGTCCAACAAAAATAAAAATTGGATGGCGTTTACCATTTTTAGATTGTATCCGTCATAAAATTCTATAGTAGCTTATACACAGAATACTTTGTAAGGATAGAAATATATCATTAATATTGAATATAAAATACAGTGTTTCCTCCAACTTCGATTTTGTTCCCTTTGGAGTAGAGACTCTTGGGCCGTGGGGTTCAAGTGCACAGGGGCTAATTAAAGATTTAAGTTGGCGCCTAGTTGATAGTACCGGTCACCCCAGAGCTGGCACTTTCCTGGCTCAACGAATAAGTATCGCAATACAGCCAGGAAATACTGTCAGCGTTATAGGTACATTGCCACAGGGACCAAACTTTTTAAATTTGTTATGATTTTCTTTTTAATAATTTTTAATTATTTTATTATAACTTTGTTGGTTAAGAAAATTGTAAATACTGTATACTTGATTGTAAATAAAAATTTATTTAACTGGAAAAAAACAGTGTTATAGTGTTTAAGCCTCTTCTAGAAAGATTGCCCTTCCATTCTCCTCCCCACAAGACTTGTTTTTAGGAACTGTTTATGCGTTCTTTCGAGTTCCTCACATCTACACCAAATATGCAAAAACTCGGACATACAACGACCAATATTTAAGCCCTAATTTGTTTAAGCTATCACGGAATATGCTTGAAAGATACTTCACCTTCACGTCATATTTTTAATTCAATTTGATTGGATTTGTTTTGTTATTATTTAATTGTTTCCTAGTTTAGAATAAAATTACGAATATTGTTACGACCAATCAGAGCAGAGCAAATGCCTCAAGTGGGGTCGAGGCGCCATCTTGACTTTTGACAGTGCGTACAGGGATCGCAGGTCAGACCGTCAGTTCAGATTGAGTATTCAGTGGAGCATTGTGGCGATGAAATGTTGGACCGAGTTGGGTCTAGTAGATTATGATTAAAAGTGAGTTCGATGCGAAAGTGAGATTGGTGCCATTATAATTTGAGCTAAAGTATTAAAAGGGATCAATCTAAACTAAATATAGTACCATAGTTATTTGTTTTTGTTGCACCAACATGACGCCCACTAAACTCGATAATGACGATGTCAATCTCGATGGAGTGACGATATTTCTCCGACATATCTCATAAATAATTAAAAAAATATTCCTTGTTCTTATGATTATATAAAAACCTGACAAAGTTCAAATCGTATATATGAATTACGTCAGAATTAGATAAACTAAATATTTTATTACATGTTAATTCGTACACGGGTCAAATATTATGCACATTTGTATAAACAGAATTTCCATTTATCATTTACATAATTAATACGGTTAAGGGTGATTATGGTGTTAAATTATCATATATAATACTAGCAGACTCGGCCAAGCGTTGCTTAGGTTAAGGTTTTTGTTATATTACATAGTAGCAAACTATGCAAGGGAACGGTAGGAGAACACCAGTCATGGGGACCACCATGCTTTTTTGGTGGTTATGCCATTAAATTGTAGCTAATGTGAAACGTTGATACTTTCAACACAGCGCCATCTGTTAGAATTGTGACTATTAAATAATAAACAAATATTTTGCAATAAAATAATATTGCGGGTATACATTGAGATGTAAGCTATCCTAACTTTTAAGTTGGATCAAACTACACACGGTGTGCAAATTTGATTGATATCGGTTCGGTAGTTTAGGAGTCCATAGCGGACAAACAACGTGACACGTAATTTATATATATTAAGATGAACGCATTCACAAATCATATGACCTTCAACTTCCACCGTTACGTCAGACTTTTGCGTTTCAATGTCGTCGATTTTTGCGTAAATGAGATGGTGATTTACTTGTTATTGATAATAAGTATGATTAAGTTGTAATTGCGGACAAAAAAAGAAACATAGAAAGCGTTTCGAGTATTTGTATTATATCGGTCCGACAATATCCCAATACTTCCAAACAAAACTTCGGGCTTATAATCGCTATTGAAACCTATATAGTTCCAACGCAGGATTTAGAAGGCCCGCTCGCTCGCTCGAACCTCGCCGAGGTCATAAAAAATGTAGTCTTACTAAAAATACCTAGTACGTCGTTATATACCTCATAACTGCGTAAATATGTCGCTAATGAAGAACTTTCAGGGTACGACTTTACGACCTTTTAGAGGTAGGTAAATAGCTCTCTAGTCGTGTATGTTCTGGGTAATGTTGGTATTTTCATATTATGCTGTCCTATTTTGTAACTTAATTAGAATTTGTTTTTTTAACCCGTATATAAAAATACTTTTTTACACAACAGTATTCGAGTGTTTTCAGCAGTTGTTTGTTAGCGAAAGCAATTATGTAAATAGTGTAACAAAATTTCAGTATATATCCGTGTTATTTGAACGATAAATTAAACATGTACAATCTGAGGCCTAGGAAGATACTTTAAAGAACCTCTTAATTATTATTATTATTAATTTAAGAAGCAAGGTATTTGTATCAGAAGATATTGTTATAGATTTACTAATATTATATCAAGCTTACCTATGTTAACTCGTAAAGTTCAGGCACCTCGCATTCGAATTCTTCGCGAATACAACAAAATAAACGCTACTTATCCAGAGCTTGATGTATTCGGTAGTTGGCCGATCAATTTAAAAAAAAACATTCTTAAACGCCCATTGGGTACCTAATCTTTATTATTAAGGGAATAAGTATTTATAAATTATTAGTAAAAAAATTTAGTAAGAATAATAATAATAGCGTGATATCTATGATGTGGTGTACTTTAATAAATCAATAAAGTATGTGATAAATAATTTGTCGTTATGGATACATATTCACATGAATTTATTTATTTAAATACTGCTTCTGAGAATAGAGTTTATCAAAGAGTAATTCGGAATCTGCGAAGTTATGATGAAATGGAGCCCGTAGGTGTAAGAAATTTTCTCATCTCGATATGAAGTACGCCACAATCACTTAAGTTATAAATATAAAATATACCTGCCAGAATTGTATTACACTTAGTTTCTTCTTCATAAAATTAATAATTTCAAACACACAAATAATATATAATAAAAATAAATAGAACATTTAAAACAAATTTAAAAAGTTTGGTCTCTGTGGTAGTGTATCTTTAATGCTGGCAGAATTTCCTCACTGTATTGCAATTTGCGACACTTATTCGTTGAAGAAAGCACCAGCTCTTGGATTACCGGTAATTATTTCTTTATAATAATATGTATCACAGATCCAAGATAATACCGCGAAGTTTGTTATACCAAAGAGTTTCTATTAAAAACTTTGTAGTACATTCACTAACAATCTTAGGCGAATCATTAACCCCAAGATTAGCTTTTATATATTTGTTTATATTATAAGATATTATATTTTTTGGATTTTAGTTTATTTTATTTATGCACTTCTTGTATTTCACCCTCTGTAGGTGTTTATTTTTTTATTTTTCCATACTAGATCATACTTCCATGTCTGGAAGAAATCGCTTGTTAGCGATAAGGCCGCCCGTTGCCTAATATCTTATGTAACCTGCTTTTATATATGTATAAGGAACGTGTAAATAAATACATTGATTGGTATAGTGTAAGTATAAATACAAAAATGTTAAAATTAACAAAGCAGAACCATGAAACTCATATTTTACAACGTAATTATTATAAAATTTCAAATTGAGTAATGTTATTAATTGTAGTGCTGACTAGTAATATCTTAGTAATAAATAAAGCCTCCATTATACCTTGAAACATTTACAAAATATACATACTGAAAATAAAAAAATTATATACCTCTTATAGGCTTCCTCCAATTGGCTCCATCTCTCTCTGTCTTGAGCATTTTCCTCCTAATCTCTCCCACGAATGCAAGGTACCATCAGGGATTATTGAACTAGTTCAGGATATATACTCCAAAAGTGTAATCCGAGTTAAATATCTTAATTAGTATTCATAAATTAAAGCCTTTCCCAGCTATAGAGCGAGAAAATTCTGTTTTTAATGTTATTGAAGTATTTTAGGTATTTCATCCCTTAGGTCATACAGTCAAATACCGAAGCAATAAACTTTAATACTACAAATATAGATAACCTACTTTTGTAGAAATTAGAATATTATTTCGAGAATAGACAAGAGAGGTGTATCAATTAGCTATTCTAGTGACCAGACCTCAGTGCGAAATTCTGTCTGCATCGCTCGAATTCTGAGCTAAATCCGATCATCTCATGCCATTCCAAACTTATTTCATAACAATATGTATACTGTAGTAATAAACACAAGCGAAGTTAATGATTCATAAAAATATACGAAAAGAGATTATATGACCTTATATATCATAAGTGCATATTTTATAAATACATTTCAATCGACATTTCAAAGAATAGCTACTTCTCAGTACAACTCGCCCAAGCCAAGGTAACTGCAATTTTTGTCAAAATATGCTTTCTAAACTGACAATTTATATTCCTCCATTCCATTGTCGTTTGTTATGTGTAAACATGGACAAAAGATAGTAAATTTTTGTAGAAGACATCCTGATTGTTAATTGGTTTTTACAATCATGAGATAATCAAATTTATTTCTGTAATTCTAATCGCACTTAAGGCGAAAGAACCAGAGACGTTACAACTCTGGACCCGGTTGTTTAAATCTGTTCCTGGATATAATATATACTAATTTTTCACTCTTTTCACTATATAAAACGTAATTGGTATATCAGCTTTCTGTATCTGTCACACACCGTTTTTGGCGTAAAACTAGTTCGTTTGCGTATCAATATGTATTAATTTCTCATATAGTAAAATCGATTGATAAGCCGAGGTTATAATAAACTAAAATATAATTTATTGTTATTAAAAGTTGCAAGCCATACATTGTATCCTCCAACCAATACTAGAGTACTCGTTGGTGTGCCAATATTGACTTCTTTCGCGTATATTTTCAATTTCCGTTCCAATTTTGTACTTTGGTGACGTTTGCAATTCTGAAAATTCAAGTTAACCAAAGTAAACCTCTTGCAAATCTTGTTTTCAACTATAATATTTATTTGGAAAAGTATCTCATTAAAAATATACCACTCTGAAAGAATAGTTGAAGTATCTGCCTGAAACACTAAGACACGAAGGAAATAAATGATTATAAAAGTTAAATAAATACTACCTACTCTCTTAATTCGACATCTTCCTTTGTAATAAATGTTATAATAAATAGTAACAAGTTTAATTAAGACACAACTACACATTACTTTATACGATTATTAATTCAGATTTTTTAAATCTTTATGAAATTTACTAAAAGTAGCATATTGCGGTAGGAAAAAATGTTGTCTGAAGTCGAGACTCACCTGTAGACTAAACCGAGTACAAATTAATAAGATAATTTGCAGGTGTTTCGTTAAAAATACTATTTTTTCTCTTCTTTGCACCAAAACTTAAATTACTGCCAGAAACTAGCGTTAATATTAAAAATACGAGTAGGTACCTTACATAAAATTAATTCAAGCAAATATCATTGGCATAATGAAAAATATAACATTGTGTCATAGCCACACGACATGTAACTCAGACGTCGGAAAGCGGAAACAGCGCAACGTCCGAATCGTTACTAAAATAGGCTTTAGTTATTTATAGCAGGGACCAAACGGATATTCAAAATGTGGCCGTCATTGTATGAAAGTATGGCGTTCTTTAGTGTGTGTAGATCGTACGTACATTATTGTTGAACCTTAACGTAGTATGAAGCATCGGGCTCAGTATTGTTTTCGTTATAAACATTATGGCAGTTACATATGTCGTCGTTTTAGGTTAGGTTACTCACTATTTTTTCCAAGCAATTCTATTGTTTCAGGGAAAGGAAACCACCTTGCCTTAGACCCAAAAAGTCGACAGCGTGTGTCAGGGACAGGAGGCTGATAACCTACTTGCCTATTAGATTGACAAATTATCATGAACCAGATACAGAAATCTGAGGCCAGGCCTAAAAAAATAAGGTTGTAGCGCCACAGATTTTTTTTATATGTTACCGTTTAAACCGTTTTAAATTAGCCAAATCGGTCGAGCCATTCTCGACTTTTAGCGAGCAATTAATTATTGTATTTATAGATTATTATAATCCATTTAGCCTGCCAATACTGTGTTCAAAACCTATACATATTTCAACAATATATATATCCGCAAATTTCCCAAAAACTAAAAGTCGCATCAAGATGATTCCAGTTTAAGGTTTTCAAAATCGATTTAGGGAGGGTCTTCTGTGTTACATGTATAATATACATAGTGTAATAATCTTGACCGGTATTTCTCTTTTGTTTTGTATTGTTAGGGTCTGTTTCACAATGTACGGATAAGTTCTACATAAGTTCCAAATTAGCTTTTTATTACTTATTGGTAGGATAAACACAATTGTTGCGTTTCATGACTGTCAGATAGCGCTATTCGTCACATAAAGTCCATCACATAAGTTATGAGTCCGATGAAATGTCAAATAGCACAATTTATCTTCCAAATAATTTATGTGTTGCATAGCTATTTGGTACTTTATCCATACATTGTGAAACAGACCCTTAAAATTTAATAAGTATTAAACCCTATATCTTCTGCAAACTGTCAACTTTTGAAAGCTGCTATCAGTTGCTAACAAAGGTTGAACTTATAATCCCAAATAAGCGGTAAAGTCCTATTGTTTAGATTTGTGTTGATTTTGTGACACTGTCGCCTTGCCTTTTGTTTTTATGTGTCTACTTACAAACTACCATTTAGCTAACAGCACTTCTTTACGATAATATTGTTACGAAGACGGGTCGACTACAATGTTTCTAGATTTTTCCACTAGTTAGAGAACTTTTCAGCAGGCTGAAATGACCGTTTCAGGAGAGGGTCAATCCCATATTAGAAAATCGTAATTTACATAATGTCACCCTAGTTTTCAGGAGTTTACTTTTTCAGGCCGTTTCAGAACACGTGTAGTCGAATGGTACACTTTTCAGGAAAACCGTTTTCAGGCGTTTTCAGGCCTGGTTATACCCCTTTGATGAAGGAATGTTCTAGAACGAATTTTCTAGGTGTGGGACAAGGACGGAATGATACGCGAGAGAGAGGGAAGATCGGAACCTTCTCGAAGCTAGACCGAGCACTCTAGAATGCCGTACGACAAGGACGGAGCAATGTGCGAAAGGGATAGCTAGTACGCATGTTCTAGAATTGTGCGATCGCTACTCAGTTGCGCTGCCGCCTAGAGAGTTCTCGAACATCGCTCCCAGGGATATATAAGCGAGCCGAAACGCGACCAGTTAGTTCAGTTTTGAATGCGATATCAAGAGATAAACACCGGAGTGAAAAAGTGCGAATATAGTGAAGACAAGTGAATACAAGTACTATGTGAAGTGCGTGTAATTAGTGACAGTATTTTGTGTGTGTATTTAGTGAATTATTGTGCGTAACTTCCAGTTTTTAGTGTTAACAAATTCCTCGTAGATTTAATTGAAAATAAACCCTTGAAGAGATTTACGGCGTTTCTATCCGATCCCCTAGCTCGTAACAATATTTAGTAACTAGCTGTCCCAGGGACTTAGCACGGGAGAACATTTTTGTTATATAATATTTTGGAAACAAATATTTATTTATTTATTGAAGTTTACCACAACATACATAATACTATATTTACAGTATATGTTACAAGCTGCTATATGTTATTAAAACATAAATGTAACAAAAAATGAATTTTTGCTTATTGTTAAGCAAAAAAATATATACCGACACATTGAAGTTAGGTATAGTCAACATTTTAGTTCTTTCTATTGCAAGTGTTGTTTTTTCTACAAACGTAGAATAAAATTGTTGAAAAGATTTTTAACTTATTACGCCAAAGAAGTATGATTTCTAACGCGTGTACATAAGTACACACACGTTTTTTTGAAGTTATACTTCTTTGGGTGCGTTAGGGTGCGTAAAGACTATGTAACATATTATATAACTTGTGTTTTATAACACGTCCACATTATTTAACCTTGTTATTTAACATTATAACATAAAACAATACTGTACACATTAGGATAACAATGCAATATAACAATGTTATATAACCATTTTAAATAACAAAAGAAAAACAAAAAAATCCTAGATGCTGGGTTCATCCTAGCATACATATCAATAACATGTTTTATAACATTCAGTGTCCACATTATCTGAGACATGTTGTATAGCAATGTTGTATAACATGTTATGTTATATAGTCTGTACGCACCTTTAGGAAAAAATGATGAGGGTAAAATTTTACGATGCGCGCGCACACCGTCACAAATTACCGACACCCTGAAGTTAGCTATAGTCAACATTTTAGTTTTTTCTATTGTTATTGTCGTTTTTCTACAAACGTACCTATATAGAATAAAATTTTTGAAAAGATTTTTATCTTGTTACGCCAAAGAAGTATAACTTCTACGGCACCGCTTTTCATATTATTGTATGTACGTCAATAAGTTTGTATCATGTGATTGTCCTTTAAGAGTTGTGTTGGCTTAGTGGCTTATGGCTGCTGCTGCAATCATGAGGTCATGCTTGTGAATCACGTCCACCAATGGATGTTTTTTGTAATGGATTAATAGTTTTTTTATATTTGCTCATATAAAAAGTCAAACATCGTGAGAAAACCATGTACTAAACCCAAAAATTGACGACATCAAGAAGACTGTCGGTGAAGGATATCATAATTTAGTGTTGGATTTTTAAGAATCTTCAGCCAGTTTCCGATATTAAATTGCTGTATTATATAACTTGTCTTTTAACAGAATTTCACTATTTGCCATCACGGTACAGCGGGCACAGTCCTATTTCCTTTAAGGGAAAATAGCAACTGGAATTAACTGATGCTTTTGCCCGTGGGAACCGGATACAATTTAGAGGTCTGTCAAGAACATTTAAGTTTAGAGTTTAATCGGCGCCGCGTGTTCTTAAACAATAGGCCATTTTCAGAATATAAAGTTCCAGAATATTTTACTTCTATTGCTATTTAACTTAAAAAAGATTCCAGTACAGTACATCAAAGATATTATCTGATAAAATAACATAGAATGACACAAATTATATCTTATCAATTTTTAGTAATGCAATGGCTGTGAATAAAAAAAAATCAATGGCGTTTCAGCCTTTTTAGGTCAGGGCCTCAGATTTCTGTATCTGTTTCATGATCATTTGTTTCTCTAATATGCAAGTTGGTGATCAGTCTTCTGT
The DNA here is from genome assembly GCA_905332375.1 of Pieris macdunnoughi. Lineage (NCBI taxonomy): Eukaryota > Metazoa > Arthropoda > Insecta > Lepidoptera > Pieridae > Pieris > Pieris macdunnoughi. Next base: position 27,599 of record CAJOBZ010000013.1, on the reverse strand, counting down.
GCCTGACGCACGAGAACGGGAACGAGGCTCACCTCATGTTAAGTGATAACCTGTAATATATTTATAATACTCATGGCTCTCTCTATGCCAGTGGGTTCGCTAGTGTGTTGCCGACCTTTATAGAATTGACACGAACTTTTCTTGAAGGATTTAGTAGAAATTATTGTAATCTTTTATTATCATCCCATTCGCAGTCCCCCTAGGTGCCACAACTCCCAATATTATTTGGTTCCATATATCAAGCAAAAAGTGTTAAAAATAAATCCCAATAGAAAAAGCGTATCTATTCAGGATAGTTGTATCGAAGAGGAAAGTTCAAACAAATCCCGCTCGGAATGGATATGATGTGTGCGCGACGCATACAAATGGAAGTTTATATTTATGCCAGTATCGGCTGGGCTACATTTTTCAATTTTGTAAAAATATGTTAACACGTCATAAATATGGTATTAAGGTATAAAGTTTATATACGTAGGTTTTAGTGACTATGATTTTTCTCTATTTGCTGTTTTTAAATAGATATAACTGAGCATCTAGCTAATTTACTTATGAATAAAGTTTTTACAATATTTTTAATCATCATCGTAATAATATATTTAAGAATAGATTAAAAAAATAAATTGTGCGTGTACTAGGTGTACACACGTAAGAAGTGAAACTTCTTTATGATCTTATTTTTCGAAAAATGATCTACTATATGCAACTTTACAGAAATTCGTTAAATTAGATAAAGTTTAACAAAAGGCTTTTATTATCATAGACATGAAACAACAATACAAATATTTCATTTTACCTTATTACTACGAAGATTATTATAGAATTTCATTAATTGTAATAGAATTATTACTATCATTGAAAAACCTGACGATTTGCTACAAAATTTCTCCCATACGTCGATAAAGAAGTTTCATTCCAACTAGTCCATTGAAAAGTTACATTTGGGGTTGCGTTTTTTAGAGGACGCAATTTTATTTATGGAACATGTAGGGGGGGTCAATACAAGCTTAACTCCAAGTTTGTGGGGTTGGCGTGCTTGTCCCCCGGCCGCCATCTTGGATAAAGGGGTCCAAAAACTACGTTTTTGGCTATATCTCCTAAACTATCCATCGTACATAAAACTTGTAAAGACACATTTTGTAGCAAATCGCTGTGTCTACGATTATGTCTATTTAACTTTTTATCATAAATCCAAAATTTAAAAAGTTATAAATAAAAAAGTGATAGCTAGCTACCATTCTAATAACTGATTGATAATATAATTATGTCGAAGATTACCATATCAGCAAGTTGTCTGTGGAATAGGCCTACTAGGAATACCAATAAGTAAAATTGTAGGAATAAAAAAAATATTTGGAAAATTTGTTTAAAATAAACGAGAGATCTTAAAAGTAAGGTAAAACTGCTGTTTTGATCGGCTTGTCATGAGCATTGACGCACCTAGTCAACTTTAGAAATAGGAAATATTTTCACTTTTTTACTTATAACTTTTTGAATTTTGGATTTATGATAAAAAGTTACACAGACATAATTGTAGGCACAGCGATTTGCTACAAAATGTGTCTTTACAGGTTTTATGTACGATGGATAGTTTAGGAGATATAGCCAAAAACGTGGTTTTTGGACCCCTTTTTCCAAGATGGCGGCCGTGGGACAAGGGTGGCGACCCCACAAACTTGTTTTTAGCTTTACACTGACCCCCTCTACACATCAAAAAAATAAAATTGCGTCCTCTAAAAAACGCAAGGTAAGGCCTAAAAAATGTAACATTTCAATGGACTAAACGCCGATAAAGAATTTTGACTTCAAAAAGCAACATGGCGCGTAACCGAAAAATGTGACGCGTAACGAAAAAATGTTACACTAATTTTTTTTCCAACCTCGATAAAGAAGTTTCACTTCAAAAACTAAATAAATTATTAAAGGTTTGGTCCCTGTGCCTGTGACTAATGCTGGCAGAATTTACTCGCTGTTTGGCGATGCTTATTCGTTGAGCCAGGAAAGCACCACGTCAACACAGGAACAACACTTTGGGCAACTCTGGTGGTAGGTTGTAAAAAAACAACCTCTACATTTAATTTTAAAAAATAATAATTTTAAGGGTTTAAATTTAGTTAAATTAGGGTAATATAGTTAAAAATAAGATTTGTGTATAATATAAAGTGATTATACAGTGTTTTTTTGTCGCGAGAACTTGGCAAAACAGGGATCTAAAACCGGCTGTCAACTCAACGCCTTAACGGTAACGTAGTTTAAAATATCGTCAAACCTGGGGAGTATTTTGTTCTATTTAAGTTATATTTACTGACTACATAATATCATAAAATACTGCTCAGTTTTTGGAGCTACGTCCATCACACATTGGCACGGTTTATGTCTCATTTTGCTTGACAACTAGTGGAAGCAAAATCGACGACGAAAACATTCGCCCAGACAATTAATACCACATAATTTACTTGACAAAATAAGCCCATTTTGTGTGTATTTAGGTTTCATTATATATTTATAGGTAATAAATAGTACAACTATCACCACTCACACATAACAGTTATATATACATACCTTTTTCGCTTGTTCATTGCATACAGTCCCTATTATACAATATGATGACTCGCAGAGGCTTGGCTTTGCAAGAAGAGTCTAAACTTAAATTAGCACTGACTGAATTGCAGTCTTGCAGGGATTTATGTACCCAGTTAACAAGTGAAAGAGAAGAAAATGAAAAAGAACTCTTAAGTGTGCTGGAAGGCAACAGGAAGCTCAAAAATGAAATGTCCTTGCTATTTCAAGAAAATAATTCACTCAAAGATCAGTGTGTTATGCTTCAGCAGGAATTAAATAAACTTGATAGTTATGGTAATGAGTATGAAGTTGCTTTGCTGCGCATAAGAAGTCTTGAAAAACAGCTATTGGAGGCTCAACAATATATTAATAACCTGGAGGCAGTATCACAAAGTGTAAAAGATACACACACAAACATTTTATATAATACATTAATTCATGATTCAGGTTCTACACCAACTCATAATGTAAAAAAGTTTAGGTAAAAACAAAATAAGAAAATATATTAAAATTAATAAATACATTAAAAAGACACAGAAGCTAGTAAAACAATATAGAAATGTAAACAGTGTGGATTTAAAAGTTCAAAACACACAACTTCAAAATGAACTTGACTTGCATTTAATTGAAACTGAAAATGCTAAATTAAAATATGAATCTGACACATTAGATTTAAAAACAGAAATTTTAAAATTACAAGAACTTACAAACAGTCTCACTTCTAAATTTGAAGAATCACAATGGATGGTAGAAAAATATTCTTCTGCAATGGAAGATCTGCTTCAAATTTCTAATTACACCGCAGAATGTTATGAGCAATTACAGAATAAAACTTATGGTTGCAATTATAAAAGCCTCCAATTACCACAGACATCACAACACACTCACAGCCTCACCTACACCACAACAAACACTCAGTTAAAGGAAAAAATTAAGGCAAAAGAAAGGAATTTAATGTATTCCGATGAAATGGGTAAGGACATGGGTACTATTGTACAATTAAATGACGGCCAAACATTTATAAACAGCTGCTATCCCAATGCCACTTTTAAAAACATTGTGAAAAATCATATAATCAAAAACAATGATAAATGTAATAATTTAATAATTTTTATAGGGAACAGGGGAAATGTAAATAAACATGATCTTTTAGTATTATATGAAAAACTTTGTTGTTTAGACTCTAAGAGGATTGTTATGTTTACATTTCCCTATAGCCAAAGCTTTCCTAAGGAAGAAAATGACACAAGATAGGTATATTCTTAATCAAACATTGCATACATTGGCAATGTATAATGATAAATTTTGTGTCATAGATACCAATAGGTATACGAAAAAGTTTTTTATTACAAAGGGTAGATATTATTACCTACCTGCTTTCTTAAAAAGACAGATAGCTGTTTCGCTATCATATTTTATAGAGATGACAGCCAAGAATTTGGCTAGACCCCTTGCTTCTATTGAGCAAGCATTCGATTATAAGACCTTGGAAGAAATTCCAAATAATATTTATTTAAATTAGATAATAGGACAACAGAGCACCACTCTTGCAATAATAAGGTAAGTATATTATGTGATAAAATTCATTCCCAAAAAATTATTGTGGTTCATCAAAATATACAGGGGATGAAAAATAAAGAATTAGAAATTGAACTATTCTTGAATAGTCAAAAAATAGATTTTTTGTGCATAACAGAGCACTGGTTAAAAAAATATGAAGTTTTGTTTAATTTTTGTAACCACAGGGTTGGTAGTGTGTTTTGCAGAGAAAATGCAATTCATGGTGGCTCATTAATCCTAATAAGTAAAAAACTTAAATGCAAAGAAAGAAAGGATATTATCAGCCTCTCTGTAGAACTAACTATTGAAATCTCCTGTGTGGAACTGGAGCAATTCATTGTTGTATGTCTATATTGTCCTCCATCAGCTGTCTATAATAATGTTGAAAATGTATTAGAGGAGATATTGTGTAAATTAGTAAAGTGTAATAAAGGGCTAATTGTGTGTGGGGACTTTAATGTCAATTTACTTTGTCATTCTAATTCAAGTGTACGCATACTTAGTCTTTTTCGTTCATACAATTTAATAAATCAATTTCATTCACCCACAAGAATAACAGCTAGCACCGCAACTTGTATAGATAATATATATAGTGACATAGCCCCTTTGAATGTTTGTATTTTCAATAGATTTAAATCTGATCACACTGGTCAATGGTTTGAATTCCAATTAAGGAAACAAAAAAACATGTAAAAAAGAAGAAAATTGTGATAACTCCTATTACAAATGACCGTTTGGACAGATTTAGAGAAGCATTGGTCTATAGAATGCCATTTCTGTGTGGCAACTCATCCCCTAATAATTTATACAATACTTTTTTTGGATCATTTATTGATGAATTCAAGAAAGTATTTACTCAAAAGACTTTATTGGTCTCTGAGAAAACAAGTTTCTGTGACTGGGCAAATGAGGAGTTACACAGGAAAAGGTTAAAATTATATGAAATCTATGACGAAATGCAATATAACACTAGTGTGGAATTTAGGGAATATGTTAGGTTGTATTCAAATAATTTCAAAAAAGATTGCAAAACTGCAAAGTCTCAATATTTAAGTTCAAAAATAAAAAATAGCATGGATAAAGTAAAAGCTACCTGGAAAATAATAAATGAAGAATCAGGTAAAACGTCTGACAAACGAACTGATTATATGTTAAAAGTTAAAGGGAAGTTAATAAAATCTGACCCAGAGGTAGCTTCTTCTTTTGAAGAGTTCTTTACAAATGTACCACTAAATACGACCAAGTCCCTAGATTCTTCACCTGCTGCTGCGATCTCATTGCTAGAAAAATGTGTACCTGAATGTAATATTAAATTTCAGTTTAAACATATCACTTGTAATGATATCGTTAAAACTTTTAAGCTTATTAATTTAAAAAAAAGTAAAGATATATGGGGTATGTCAACAGTCATTTTAAATTCCGTTATTAATGTAATAAGCTCTGAATTATCTATAATTTTTAACAGATGTATCGATTGTGGAGTCTTTCCGGACGAAATGAAATTAAGTAAGATTACACCGTTGTTCAAGGCCGGTAGTGAGTCTGATCCGTCAAACTTCAGACCTGTTTCCGTGCTCCCTGCGTTGAGCAAAGTTTTTGAAAAGATAATGCTAGACCAGCTTTCTTTACATTTTAATAAAAATAAACTCTTACATAATAAACAGTATGGTTTCACTAAGGGTCGGTCCACAATCGATACCGGTGTGAAGTTGATTTCGGACATATTTAACGCCTGGGAAGAATCATATGATGGAGTCGGCGTCTTTTGTGACCTGTCAAAGGCCTTTGACTGTGTTCATCCTGATATACTCGTTGGAAAGCTTCAACACTATGGCGTTGATGGCAAAGCTTCCAGCCTGATGAATTCATATTTAAAGGGAAGGATCCAAAGAGTTCATGTCAATGGAGTCACCTCTCCGGGTTCGCAGGTATCAATGGGCGTCCCCCAAGGATCGATTCTCGGGCCTTTCTTATTTCTGATTTACATAAATGACCTCCCATTCTTTGTCAACGAAGTTCATGAGATGGTATTGTTTGCTGATGACACTTCACTTCTATTTAAAGTGAATAGGAATAACGTATTATTGGACGATGTAAACAATTCTATCTCTCGTATAGTTAACTGGTTTAATGTAAATAACTTATTGCTTAATGAGAATAAAACAAAATGTATTAGATTTACAACTACTAGCGTAAAGCGAGATATTGGTAACCTGAAAATTAAGGACAGTGAACTAAACTTTGTTGACAAAACTGTTTTTCTAGGCATAACAATAGATAGTAAACTCCAATGGGGCCCACACATAGAGACTCTTTCGAATAGGCTGAGCTCTGCAGCATATGCAGTAAAGAAAATCCGACAGTTTACTGATGAGGACACGGCTAAAATTGTGTACCATAGCTACTTTCATAGCGTTATGTCGTACGGCATTTTACTGTGGGGTGCTGCTGCAGAGGTTCAATCCATATTTGTGCTGCAGAAGCGGGCTGTTCGGGGTATTTGTTGTGTTTCTCCGAGGGAGTCGGTACGGAATAAGTTTAAGGAATTAAATATTATGACACTATCTGGTCAATATATTCTTGAAGCCTTGTTGTATGTCCAAAAAAATATAAACGATTTTAAAACAAATGGTGACTTTCACCAGTATAATACGCGAAATAGAACTAATTTGAGTGTACGACCAACCAGGCTCCAAAAGATAAACCACTCCTTATATGGAAATTGTATTCGTTTTTACAACAAGCTCCCAAGCGAAATTAGAGAATTATCACTAAATAAATTCAAAGCCCTCGTTAAACGAAAATTAATCAACAAAGTTTTTTATAAATTTGAGGACTACTTAAATGATCCTAATCCTTGGGATTGAATTGCTCCAGTTCAAACAATTTGTATGACAATACTTGGCGATTAAAAAGAGTGGCGGAAAGTTTCTTGCCAGTTCTTCTTACCCGCTCTACGCCCTTGACTTGCGAACTGGTAGTAAATGTAAATTTACGATTAATTTAACTTGACGATTCAAAAGTGTACTTGGTTACCTACTTGAATAAAGATATTTTGAGTTGAGTTTGAGTTTGGTCAGGGGTTATCTGTACTATCTAGCAGGTGCCAACATAATACTTTAATTAGCGGCTGTGCACTTCAACACAATCTTAGTTGGACGAAAGACTCTTATATTTTTTTGCCGTTTATTCAAAGTCATGTAGGTAAAACAATGTAAACTTATGAATATGAAAAAAAAATACATTAAATGCTTCTAACATTATAAGCACTCAGTTCCTCACACTTACCAGTAGTCGAAATAAAATGATGACGTCTTATTGATGGTGTCCAGTTGTCGTAACCACACATGCCTTGCTGACTATACGGAATAATAATGTTGGTACAATTATAATAATATATTTTGCGTATCCATGAAAAAAATGAATAAGATCCAAATAAAAATGTACGTCCTGAGACCATGTTATATAGATGAAATTGCTTGAAACTCGGAATTAGGGCAAGATAAATTACTTTATTTAAAGTTATCTTCAGCCAATTAACTGTGAAGAATGGTCTCGGCGCAAATTAGTTTGAAGTTACTGGAAAACAATAAAGAAACAATTGTCAGCGACCAGTCAAGATAACTAATGAATTTCCCGGTTACAGTAACAATAATGATTTGCCTTTAAATGTAAATATAACGAAGCTCTAGTAGTACGAGATCCCGCTGCAGGATTGGTGCGCTCATCGACTATTTGTTTAAAACCAAATTTTTATGTTTTTTTATAATTAAGAGAATATATATTTACTAGGGTGCCTATCAAAATTTGGCCGCCATTATTTTTAATTAAATTATTTTTAATTGATTTTTGGTAAAAAATTGCGTTCATTTATTATTTAAATAAAATAACGTCTACATCACGGTAATTAATATGAAGATTCTAAAAAATCACGGGTGCCGTTGCGCACATGGCCGCACCTCTTTGTAGCCAGGTGTAAACAGGTATGATTTCGATAAATTTATACGTTTATAACCTATTTTTATTAATTATATGTCAAATTGAAGCTAATTTTTTTCTTTTAATTATCATATAAAGTTGCTTAATTAAATCTGGCCGCAAATAAGGGCTACTGGCTGTTAAAGATAATAAATATTTAAGGTAGAGTGAAAGAGAGTTAGCGCGTAACATCATTTGTCAGACGAGGACAGCGATTGTCGGCTGTGCGACGCTTTTAAGCCATTGCGCATGCGTCGAACGTTAGTGTTCTCAACCACCGGGGAGTAATAGAGACGACTTATAATAAATACTCCAAAAAATATGATTTTTTTTTTCAAAATGACAAATTTAAAAATTGCAACAAATTCAGCCCAGAATGGCTGGCTGGTACTAGATGGTTTTTTAAAACCAACATGGTTCCTGGGAGACTCAACTCCAACGCAAGTTAATAGTGTGCTATGTGAATCCATGAACAAAGCTTCCGATAACGACGATTCTGATATTTGTAGCGATGAAAGTGATAGCTCCGATGATAGTACAACAGAAAGCTCCGATGATTCAGATTTTTAAAAAAAGAGTTACGGAAATATAAGAGTTATAAGATTAATTTTTTTTAATTTTTTTAATTTGCTTAAATGTTTAATTAATATGTAATAGACAATCAATTACTTGAATAAAATCTAATAAAATTTTTAAATAATACTTTCGCAATAAAATTTTCTTTTACTTAAGTCACCTTGGTTTTATTTTTTTATTTTTTAAATTCATATTAAATATCGACGTTCTAATTAGCAAATTATCTAACTCCATTTTAGAGAATCTTTTATTTGTACGAAAAAAACAATGACTTCAAAATTTATTATCATTTTAAAAAACCATTTAATATCATTAATATCTAATAGAGATATAATTTTTAAGTTTGAATCATTCAAATAATTTGTAATTGGATAATGTCTTCATCAAAATGTTAAAAAAATCACCCTCTAAAAATAAGGAGTTAGACAAATTGCTAACTAGACCGTCGATATATCAAATCAATATTAATTTTTTGTTGCAATTTTTAAATTTGTCATTTTGAAAAAAATTACATATTTTTTGGAGTATTTATTATAAGTCGTCTCTATTACTCCCTGGTGGTTGAGAACACTAACGTTCGACGCATGTGCAATGGCTTAAAAGCGTCGCACAGCCGACAATCGCTGTCCTCGTCTGACAAATGATGTTACGCGCTAACTCTCTTTCACTCTACCTTAAATATTTATTATCTTTAACAGCCAGTAGCCCTTATTTGCGGCCAGATTTAATTAAGCAACTTTATATGATAATTAATAGAAAAAAATTAGCTTCAATTTGACATATAATTAATAAAAATAGGTTATAAACGTATAAATTTATCGAAATCATACCTGTTTACACCTGGCTGCAAAGAGGTGCGGCCATGTGCGCAACGGCACCCATGATTTTTTAGAATCTTCATATTAATTACCGTGATGTAGACGTTATTTTATTTAAATAATAAATGAACGCAATTTTTTACCAAAAATCAATTAAAAATAATTTAATTAAAAATAATGGCGGCCAAATTTTGATAGGCACCCTAGTAAATATATATTCTCTTAATTATAAATAAACATAAAAATTTGGTTTTAAACAAATAGTCGATGAGCGCACCAATCCTGCAGCGGGATCTTAGACCATAGGGAGCATGCATTTGATAACATTTGGCAAAATATTTAAATGCCCACGAACAATAATTTTGCATTCATAATTGTATGAAAAACCATAGTTTTGCGTGCACTGTATAATGTTTAATATAAATACTAGCGAACCCGACACTTTGTCCTGCATGATATTTCTAGCGATTAGGATATGAAATATCTCATCTCAAATTAAACAAAGTATGAAAGTACCAACTGCAGTGCCATCAGCCGGGCTGATTTGTATAATATCTAAACCATTCAGGGCGCCACCCAAACGCATACAAATAATTCAAATCATTCAAATCGGTCCAGCTGTTTAAGAGGACTTCAGTGACAAACACACATACAATAGAAGTATATTTATAAAAATTTACGCAAAAGAATTATTTTCTTCATTATGTAGGTACTTTTTATTAAGGCAATTAAATTCCCCAGCGGGATCTCCTAAACAAATTTCAACTTAGTCTTCTTTGACTTTACTTACTTTTATATCCTTCCGGTTATCTGTTTATATATTGTAATTGTTTTAAATAATTACTGCTTTCCAGGCATGGAACATTATTATCATTACAGAAAATGTTTTCTTGAGGATTAAAAAAGAGAATGTTGCCAAATGATACAATAACCAAAGCTTAAAAGAAACCTTTCGAGTAATAAGCTACTTCATTTTATACAGCTGTTTTTTTTTAATTTCCATGCAATTTGCTGAAACTACATTCATAAATAAACGTATCATATATAAACCACAATAAAGAAGGTTGATAAAACTGGCTCATAAAGTTTATTATTTCGCGTAAGGGATTTTACCCGTAGTAATAAGGAAACATACGAAGCGGTAATAATTAATCTTTGTTTTAGAAAGCTGCAGCGAATAGCTTTTAGCTTGCTGAAATTAAACGCTTTTGTAATTGTACAAGCGCGATTTTTTTGTGGTTCAGTGATTTTACGAAACTGTTGAAATATTTTTGTTTACACATTATTTTGATTACGAGTAGGTATATGGTCAAAGCACGCTACCAGTATATTTAAATAAATTAATTAATACAAATTTAAAAATCATTTATTCACGTAGGTAACACAATGTATACTTGTGATTCGTCATTAAAGAAATACATATTAATGCTTCTAATTTTACATTTACTGCCAGTTCTCAAATCAAGGGCGTAGAACGGAAGAGAAGAACTGGCAATAAACTCTCCGCCACTCTTTTTAATCGCCATGTTTTTTTTACACAACGTTTGTAAGGAGCTGCAACCATTTCACCATGTTCCACATGACATGTGATCAATGTTTCGAAGTAATAAGACACTTGTGCAATAATCATGGGGTAAGCTCTATGCCTGACTATTGACGCTGATTACATTAATTATATTAAAGGCGGTAATTTTAGATCCATACAAAAAGTAAACTCTCAAATGCGTGTTAATGAAACATAAAATGAAAAGCGAAAAAACAAAAAATGAAAAACATAGATAATTATTGAGTGCCCTTTTGGTATTAATGACTGTTTTATTAGTAAAAAAAATATAGTTTAAATGTATTGCCGCTTGGTTAAATTTATGGAAATGAATGTATTTGGTTAGTGAATAAAGGCTTTTATTATTATTTTTACTGCATTCGTGTTATGTTTGAATCCCCCAACAAGAGTCAAGTTGGGCCCTACGCTCTTCTAGGCCTACATGCTTTATGGTTTGTAGGCACGGACGATCACCAACAAAAAAAGTATCATTGGAACTAAGTTTACCCGGTTTCTTGGTGGCCAAGGTAGAAATTCAATAGCCCATTCACCGCATATGTTTGACTTTACTCTGCTCTAATATAGAGAGCCCAATGAGCTTAATCCTTAATTCACCAAAATCATACATGGCGGAGTCGCATACCTTGAACGTATCTGTCTCAATTTTTAATATAAAGTTTAGTTTTAACAATCCTACAATTTTAATATACATTGACTGCATTGTTGGTCACATGCTTAATACATTCAACCATGTTAAGCTAATTATAAAACACTAGTGGACCCCACAGACGTTGTCCTGCATGATATTTAAAGCGATTAGGATATTAAGCAAAGTATGAAAGTACCGACTGCAGTGCCATCTGCCGGGCTGATTTGTGAATCTAAACCATTCCCAGATCCCCTTGAACACACACAAAAAATTTCATCAAAATCGGTCCAGTCGTTTGAGAGAAGTTCAGTGACATACACACTCACAGAAGAATTATATATATTAAGATTTATTAATTGCACTTCCCTTATTGAATATTACTCGATGAATGAATTTCAATTAACTATGCTTTCAATTATGAGAGCCAGATAATGACACAGCGCCTGAATAATGGATGGACGTTGATAGGTTTCTGTACGGGTCGTGCTACATCATAATGTGTTATTGAGGTTTTAGAGTAGGTATTATTTAGACATAGACATAACATTTATAACTAACGAAACACACAAGAAAATAATAATCAAAAAAGGAAAATAACAAAAAAATTATTAAAAAAAAGAAATAAAGAACATTTTAATTGTGTAATGTGTGTGTGTTGTGGTTGTAACTGGCACTGGCTCAGCATTATGCTGTGTTGGAGACGTGTGCCACAACAGTATACATACACATAGTACATATACATAGTATACATATGCATATTTACACAATATGTATGTATGGATTCACGGATTATATGTAGGAATATATACATACTGTTAATAATTAGGTTTACTTAGATTTTTGGCATTCAAACCTAAACATTACTATCTTCATTTTCTCAAACAGTTCTGTTGATGAGTATTGTTGAAAATATTATCTGACTTAAGTGTACCTTAAGGGTTTGAATGAATTTAGATAGGACGTCAATATCCGTAAATTAGATAATAGAACCGAATTTATTAAACGTTCTTCTGTCGCATATTGATTGTGTTACTTCAAAGTTATACACATAATTAAAGATATTATCGGAGCAATATTTTATTCAAACATAAAACTGTATATATTCACTCTTATTAATAAAAAATAAATTAGTTTAATTGCACAGGTTTTACTAGAATACTCTTCTCTCTCATTACAACACAATTAAACAGAAAGAGAAGAAAAATTATTTCAGTTGAATTTAAATAGACTGATGTAAATGTATAAATAAGAGAGTTATTGTTGAATGGAAATCTGTCATCATACTAAAATTCAAACGTGTACACTTTGTTACTCAGAACATCTTTGATTATAATAAATAACGCATATAAGGAGTACATTGATTGCTTTTGTTTAAAAATATATATGTTGTGTCTCGATCTGTATCATAAATAATAATATTTCAAGAAATAGCCAATTAAAAAACTACGATCGAATCGTGATTTCTGACTTTTGAGTCCCTACACTGGTAGTATTTATTTGATTTTTTTTCTATACTGAACTAGACATATATTTTCCACAATCCCTGATGTTAAGTCAGATGCCTATTGGAAGGCACGCCTGTCCAGGAGATACCTATTTAACCGCTGGTTAAATGAGCCCATATTATACAGTCCAGAGAAGATGGAAGGCAGTTTGGAGTTCCACTCCCATGCTTTTGCTTGTTATAAATGTTCCTATATGTAAGAATAAAATACACATTACATAAATAACTTCGATAATTTCAAAATTACAAAAGTTTGTAGTAAAATTCACCTGTTCATTACGAAAGCGCTGTTAAATTGTTGTTTTAACCTTATCGAACAATGGCGTATTGTGTAAAAAGTATATAAAACATTTCGAACCATAATCGAGAATCGTTTCCGAGAGCGGCTTTCAGTTGATTGCCTTACACTGTGACATGATGCTTTATATATAAAACACAAGGAAAATGAAATGTAAGTTGTCTTTGTATTGATTGGTACAAATATAGAAACTGATTAAATACCTCTTGTAATAATAATTGATAAGACATGTATAACACAGTTATAGATGTATAATGTAGGCTTTGCTATATGCGTATTTAAATTTTAATCATATTTGTTTTCTATAATATATGACATAAGTACCTATAGCCAAATAATAATAGTACCTGAGTTTAAAATAACGACGCATTTGACTTTAAAATTCACAATAATACCAATATTTTTAATAAATCTCTGTGGGTTACTAAAAGCAATTGGTATGCTTGAATCTAAAGGTACAGAGTTTGGTTCCCGGCAAAAATGTTTCTGGCTTAAAGTCACAATTATTACAATAACAAATTGTGTGCTAGTCAGGGAGTATCCCATAATTTCCTTCACAAAAAATTGTGTAAGTTGAAGGTAATACTTACTACGTATACGTATATATTATTACGTAAACATATAATTTATTGTGGCATAAATCTAAAAATATCCAAGTAAGTATCCGGTTTATTTTCTCGCTTAACAAAAACAAATCGCTTACATTACAGCAAATCATTTTGCAGCATTCCTCGTAGCCATCTCATTTATCTTGTCAGCGGATGGCTACAAGAATAAATTCTTGTCGCAAAACATAGATTCGGAGCCCTCTCTATCAACTCTCTACGCGCGCGACAAAAGAAGTGACTTAGTAACAAACGAGTGTCTTATGGAGATGTACCCTAAAAGCCTTTACAAGTATCCTTTACATATTGACCGGAACGATGTACCGTGTATCATACATTGTGTGTTGAAGAAATTCGGTATTATGACAAACGATGGCGTCATAAACATACACAACTATTACCGACGGGTTCAGGCCATACACAGATATGATCCGAGGGTTTTGATATCCGATGTTGGGGAGACCTGTGCACAGAATATTAATGGAATGAATTTAGATCACGATGTGTGTAAAAAGGCTAAAGTGTTTAACGATTGTACGCAATTATATGTTATATCGTTTCGAGATGGTGATTGAGTTGATGAACTGATTAGCAAAGTGTTGTAAGAATGTTTTTATATTTTGTACGGTATTTACATGTATTGAAAAATTGTTTATCATATAAGTCGATTTTTTTTCATTTAAGAAGTAGTGATATTGTGACAATGTGTAAATTTAAAGATTTTAAATATAGAAGAAATTAAAGGTACAATGTACAGTTTTCTATATTGATTAAAATTTGTAATACTCGTAGTAATATTATAATATCAAAAAACATTTATCAATTGTAATTATATAATCTCAATTTTTATTTGTAATGTATACGAGTAACTGTAACTTCAGAGTATTCTTACTGGAAACCATTATTTGAATCGGTGGTAAACATTGTAAAATCCTTATAGAATAGTTTTCTTTGAATTCAAAAGTTTTTATTCGTAAAAGCGTACATAAACATCAAAAGAATGCCTATTTCCCTAACGTTAAAGTAAAAAGTTCCAACTTTTACTAATTTTCTTTGTTTTAATACAAGCCTCTGAAAGTATTTGAATAAAAGTGAGCAAAGAAATTACGACTCTAAGAAAGCGTCAAACATCAGGCAGTGTTAATGAATTAAAAATGTTACCACCACAAAATTTTATAAAATATAATAAATATATCTTGTTATATAAATCATTTTGTACTTTTGTATCGTTTTGAAGAATATAAATCTCTTTACTAAATTGTTTTTTCTTTGCTCCGACAATTTCGTAGCGAATTTCCCGTTGAATTACTTATTCAGAAGCTATTGGTTAATTGTTGGCATTAGGTATTCATTAATTATTCATGTATAGCAAATTGTGTTTACGTATTGGCTAACTTCGAAGATCTTTTTACTAAGAGTTTTATATTCAACATTTCTTTCGACTGCTATATTATGAATGGATTTATTTATAAATAAGTAGTTTATGTAAATATGCAGTTTATATATACTACAATCTTTATATTAGAGTAGGCAGACACTATCCTCTGCAAACTTAAAAGCAATTCAATCCATTTTCATGTACCCCAAGCATCTCATCATTCCATTTGTGCCTCCCTTCCGAAAAACACGTTTTTGCCAAAACTCACCATTGTCCAGATTTAGCATTCTGATAAACGAACTGGGTCTGGATATCCATAGTTGCTCAACTTTAATATCGATTTTCCTTTAGTTTTTATAATTAAATTCATTTTTATGTCGTATATGTTATGTTTGCTTATAAGTGCTTCTCACATTAAATATTATATTTTATTTTTCTTATGTACCAAATTTTTGTAAATAAATAAATAGAAGCCATACAAGGTACCTTTTAGAATTTTTGCTTTCTGTTTATACGTTTATATGCCGTTATGCAATGGGTAAAAATAAGTAATTTTAAGATAAAATTTCCATTACGTACTACTATCTGGAGCAGATTCTTTGTTAAGGCAACAGTTAAGTTTTGCCAGCGGAGCGAGCGTAGTTTTTAAGTAATAAGATTTAACCCAATAAACGAATTAAATTAAACATTGGATTTCCGTCGTAAATAAAGTATATCAGTTTAGCCAGTATCTTTTGAAGTGAAACTTCTTTAGGCGCATGAGTGTACAATTTTTACGGATGAAACGGATAAACATTATTATATTAGCGTCACGAAGATATGCAGCGTTTTTGTTGAAGAAAAGGGAGAGAGCGATTGAGACTGATTGAGAGAGAGCAAGAAGGGCGAATTACCTTATAGAAATATCCTTTTTCCCTCTCTCTAAGACTAGAAAATCTAAAATGTTATATTGTATAAATTGTACAAGACTTAAAAATTAGTTTTCCATGGAAGTTTCACTTCTGACACGTGTACTTTGTACGCACGCACATTTTTTAAATTATATTTTTATTTATGTATACCGACGGCGGAAGGAACCTTATTTCATACCTTTGATACAAATAACCTTTCTCTAAAAGATTTCATAGAAGCGAATTTTATACTGTGGAAGATATTTCATTAAAAGCATTAAAATCAATTGTTTTTACGATACAATCCCTTTCAGTCTTGCTGTATCTGACAATTATGGTCATGGGCCAAGCATATGCGCGTATATCTGTAATGTATGCGCATGACAAGATATCCGATATGATAGCTGAACAGTGCATCAATGAAATGTACCCTAAAAGCCGGAAGATGGAGTATCAGGAATCTGACGAGCCTTGCATCATTTATTGCGTGCTGAAGAAGTTCGGTATTATGAACGTGAATGGGCAGATCAATTTGGACATTTATAGGTATCTTTTTTTTTGGTTTTCTATTATCTATTGCTTTCAGTTAAAGCCCATAGACTAGATTAAAATATTGGAAAATATAGGTGGTAATTCTTCAACCTATTTGAATTTAAAACCTGGCAAAGATATGTATGATATGCCTACCATATATCACAATACAGCCCTATCTATAGACTCTTCTGATGATAAGATGATAAGTGGTCCTATGGACATGTACATTTGAATGCCTTGGTTGGGATAGATTAAGGAATTAATGTCTATGATAATAATCTATTATATAAAATTCTCGTGGCACAATGTTCGTTCCCATACTCCTCCGAAACGTCTCGACCGATTCATATGATTTTTTATATATATTCAGTAAGTCTGAGAATCGGCTGCTACCTATCTTTCAAACTCCTAAATGATAAGGAGTGTCCACCACAAAAAAAAATATTTTTTAGACAATTTTTTTCAAAAAAAAATGTTTTTTTACGATAATTTTCATTTACTCTCTTCGATCAACCCCTATTTTTTATTTGTTAGTTAAGAACTTATAACTTGAACTCTGCGGTTTATATAGAGAAAAAACTAAAAAGTTTTCATTCCGGAAAACTGAACAGTTTCTGGGGTAGCATAGCAAAATGTTCCATGTTGGTATGTACTAAAAAGGTAGGCTAATTATAATCACATTAAGGAGAAACAAAGTTCGGGGGACAGCCAGTATAATATAAAAGTTTGACAAATGCAGACACATAGTCGGTTTGAATCATAAAAATATGTATAAGTTAAGTGTTAAAATTTAAATGCCATTATAAATTATAGTTCAAGACATGTGTTAACATACGACACGTCCCCAATTACGTAACGTTATTAGTATTAATGTTATGGTAATGTCATTTTGTCGGATCGAAGCCATAATGTAATAAAATTAATGTACCGTATACTGATTAGGTATTAAAGCTCAGTCAACATTAATATGCATAAAACGTGAACCGGAGATGGTTTCTACTTGCTACGATCATGACACAGCCTCATTAACATTCCATACACGTCGGTTGAGTTAGAATATAAGTAATCACATAAATTAGAATTTTCCTTTAAAGTGTATCGAAAATAAAGGCCATCTTCGTTTTTTATTCTTTATCAATAAGTGATCGTGGTTCAATTTATATTTGAGTGTTGTATTTAAAATGAGTTTCATCATCGAACAGAGTATCCAGATAGTAGTAAGTATCACTTCGACGTCCGTCGTTCTTCATCTGAGAGTTTTTAAGGCAGTTTATTCCGCGCACCACCACTATGTAGAACCAGCTGCCCACCGATGTATTTCCGAACCAATTCGGCTTAGGGTACTTTAATAAAAGAGCGTACCAATTCTTAAAAGACCGGCAACGCACTTGCAAGGCCTCTGGAAAAGTGAGTGTATATGGGAGTGGTATCACTTAACAACAGGCGAGCCTCCTGCGCCTGCCCCTGTAACATTAAAACAAAATAATCTTTATAACTAGTAAAATATTGTACTCAGATAAGCGAATCATCGATTCGAATAATATTTTGAAACTGATAAATGTAAACACATATTACCTCAAAACAAAACAGCAATTAAGGAAAAAAATCGTGTTTTCTAAGTATCGGTTAATTTAATAACTGGATGCACTTCGACATATGGCATAATATGTCTTACCGTATCAACCAACTTTTAAAAAACAATGTTGTAAAATCTTTATATATTACTCACTCTGCAGCCGCAATAAGTGAAAGATTCAAGGCCTATGAGACAAGAGAACATCATCTTCATCGATCTTGAGCTGCTGCTTTTCAATTTGAACTGCAAATTCCTCTCTACGGCGTCATTACAGTGAGATTGCTTGCCATTCTGTAACTCACTTTTCGAACACTCACAGCGGTTTTCGCAGTGGCGGTCGCGCTCATAAAGTGAGTTACAGAATCGCAAGGCAGGGCAGTCGACGACCGTAATAATGACGTTAATATAACCTAAATTTATTAAGGCTTTTCCTCTTCCTGCTGTATTTCAGAGTCTAATTAGGGAACATTTCTAAGAGTTTTGTATTTTCAGGAAGCGGGTTCAGTTGGCTCATCAGTTAGACAATAGGACAGTAATGAGTGACAACGGCAGCTCTTGCGTGGAGAGCGCTGAGGCGACCCAACATAAGCAGGACGTGTGCAAGAAGGCAAAAGTTTTTAATGACTGCACACATCTCTACCGGATTTTGTTCAAATAGCGAAATGTTTTAATGAGTGTGTGTAGATAATAAATAAATAAATATCAACACTTTTATGATTATCCCAATACACTTTGTCTAGGTTGTCAATCAAAACATGAGGCATCTTCTCTTTTATATGAAACAATGCTTCTATACCTACATTATAATTACAGGTAAATGAGTGTATTTTGTTTGTTTTACAACTAAAATTTTGAGATAATATTTTGGTCATAACAAGGGAGTGGTTAGTTTTCAATTGTAAAAAGATTTATTACCTTTATTTATGTGTACGAAACCTTTCAAATAAAAAAATTGTGTCGACCAAACCCGAAATTTGAACTCGGACCCATGTCGGAACCAGCATGAGCTGGCTGGGTAATAATGACGAGAATATTGCGTAAAACACGAAAAAGTATAATAAAATTAACATTATAATGAAAAAACAACATTAAAACAAGACAATGAATAAATGTAAATATAAAGGAAAGCTTTACCATTGCGACAATGTCCAATACGAATGGAAGGACTTCAAAGCCGTACTGATGGTCTTAAAATATCCTGTAAAATAAAAATCTCGACTTCAAACGGCAGCTCGTTACCGTGTGTACGGTTTCAAAGGCAGTAATTGCACGTAAAGTGAGAACGCCTTCCTATAAATAAATCTAAAATATCGCTCTCGAGAGATTATATTTTTATCTCTGTCGTATATGATTTTTTTTGGAAAAGGAAATAACATTTATCTTGATCAAAATTAGTTATAATGATATAAACACGGGCATTTTTTACGGTTTAGGATTAGGACGATCCACCAATTATTTTTATTTGTGTTTCTTCTTGGTGACCATGAGTCTAGTAAAATAACAATGGAATAAAGAAGCTTTTGTTTGTGATCAGATTAGTAACATCCTAATATTAATTGGAATAAATAGAACTATAAAGAAATAGTCTCTTATAGAATACAATATATTACGTCAATAACAAAACATTAACTAACAATTATTTGAATGATTTCATATATGAAACTGCAGTTGTTTTAATAATTAAAGAGTGAAACCAATCAATAATTAAAACTATAATTTAAAGATATTAGAAATGAAGTATTATAATAATATTTGTGATATTTGTGACCAATTTGTGCTTCACCGTCACATTTATTTTAATAATTAAAAAAAATTAAGGTTTAAGTTTGATTAACTTCATACTTTTATACATTATTTAAACGTGTTATATTTTTAAACGTGCTTTCATGATATCGTTAACGAACATTCATTCAAAAATTCGTTCTTCATTTAAAAATACAGCCTCCACGACATACTGATTAAGTTACATGGCGTATTCGCTGAATGTTAAACATAAATTCTAACATAAATTTTATATAAAAAGCAATTATACTATAGATATAGCTAGATAAAATACCTAATATATACGAAAAGGTTCAAACATTTTTAATTAGATTAAGAAATAAAATAAAAAAAGGGTGCGTGTACTTATGTACGCGCGTAAGAAGTTATACTTCTTTGGCATTATTAAAAATAGTTTGGCTTTGTTCCACCTCCAGTTTTTAATGTTTCACAGCGATAAGATGACAACTCTTTTTTTGTATTCAATTTAGTGCACTTACACTGATTCATCAATTGTTTTTTGTCTCTTGTCCTTATATTTGCTAGAGAAAAATTACATGTTTTGATTAAACAATGTGGTAATTTTTTTAATCAAAACATTACTCGATAATAATAATACAAACAGATAGTTAACCTCAATTGTAATGAAGCACTTAGGAAGGTTGATGAGCACAGTTTTTTCACAAATATTAATTAGTATTGGTTTAAATATTCAATTTAAATCACTTCTTATTATATATAATTCAAAAAGCATTGCTAAATTTCTTTGAAAAAATAATTAAAACTCCTTTATTTGTTTAAAAGGTAAATGACAAATGTCATTATGGTCATTCAAAATTCTTGGCATACGAACTTCACGCATATTCTATTTCTTTTTACTTGTAGATTGTCTTATTCCTATCTCGCTCGCGCACGCTATTTTGTGTCACAGATGCGCGCGCATCGTAAAATTTCACTCTCATAAATTTTTCATAACGCGCCTAAAGAAGTATAACTTCAAAAATAAAAAATATTGAAAACATTTAACTAAGATTAGGTATTAACCTAAATCGGCTGTGTTGTATGCAGGTGTGAAAGTGAGGGAATGTGTTTCTTCGATTCCAGCTATTACAATAATTGTCCGAAGATAGAAGAGTGACCACTTTAAATTTAATTGGGTGACACACCTATACTATATGTGTGACTATAATATATGTGAGACTCAATTATTTACGTGACAACGTCTTATAATTCGATGGATCCGGCTGCACGCACGTTCCATTTAACGCTTGAAATGCAAGCGAGAGCGCGGAACGAGCGACAAAGAGGCACAATCGGCCTCCGCGTTCTTTATTTTATGTAAAGTATATTTTCTATTATATCGATTATATTGTAATCGATCAATTCAATTGTGATTTCCATTTACCTCCTTCTCTATATCCATACAAAATATCTATCAAACAAATAAAATTAAAATTTTCTTTTGAAAAATGCAACCATTCCATCAGTATTTTCTTATGATGTTTTGACGTTCAACAGTCAGTAAACCGACTATACAGACAACCGATTTTTTATTCATGTAAAAAATGTCTATCTAAAATATGTATAGAAAATATTTCAATTTCTGGATACACGAGTATGTAGCACAAATATGCCCAAAGCAGCGATGCCATGTCAGGTGAAAAATATGTTTTCGCTTCAGTTCATATGCACGGGTTAACTTCATTGCACCGACACTTCAAAGAATTATTTCAAGAATGTTCCTTGATATTCTGCAAGTTCCTAAGATTCCGTGAAATAAGTTTTATATAACTTTCTTTTGGTCTTGTTAAATTCACAGAATAGTCATAATATAAAACTTTAGAAGATTGATTTTAAAACTCGATTAAAGGTTGCATTTAGGGCTGTTTACAGTGCTTTGTCAGTTTACACTTAAGGTAAAATTTAGAGACGAGCCTTAGTGCTAAGACTAACTTCGGTACATCAAAATTGTATTTGATTTTGATATACAGGAGTCACAGTTCTTGAATTCACGAACTGATTGTGCTAGAAAGGACGATAACATGTTTCCCATACAGAATACTAATCACAATTTAAGATAAATTAACAATATATATGCGTACTAACCAAGAGGATTACTAGATAGAGGAGTATCATTATAGAAACAATATCATAATGATAGTGCTTAGCAACTTAAGAGTGACTTCCGACTTTCATTTTCCAAACGGGCATGACATCTAATGATAAGTGATAGATTAGATTCTACGTAGTCGGTCCCAAAGTTCTGTCATAAATGGAAATAATGATAAAAACAAAAGTACTGATCAGTTTGTAATGAGTGATATATCAATTCTTATTACATTAATTAAGGAATAAAAAAAGCATAAAAATATTCGAAATAACCTCCCTCATTTTTAATACAGGCCCTTAAGCGTCGCGGCCAGTCGTCTATCGCAGCACGCACCATATTCGTGTCGATTTCAGTCACTGGTTTTTATAAAGATGACTTCAGATTCTCCAAATTTTCATGAGGTTTATCACAGACCTTCCTCTCTAAGCCCTGTCATAATTTCTGGTCCAAAGGATTAAGGTCCGGACTGGAGGAAGGCCAATCCTCATGTCTAATTAAGACGATGTTTTGACGCTCAAACCAGGCTTTAGTGGTCTTGGCTTTGTATGCAGACGCAGAGTCCTGCTGGAACACGAAGTGATCTCCCGCAAATAGGGTGCTGGACATGTCTTTGACAAGGCGATACAAAACCGTCTCTTGGTACACTGTAGCACTGGTTTTGACCCCCTTTTCGAAAAAATTAACCTCAGTTAGCCCGTAATAGGACACTCCCAACCAAACCATTACTGATGATGGATGATGTCCATGTTGCACCCTTGGAACTTTATTTTCAGCTTCTTCAGAACTCCTAGCGTACACTGTATAATTCTGTTTATTGTACTTCTCTTCAATATCGAAAAATTTTTCGTCCGTAAAGAGGATATCACGGTGTCGGTTTTTCGCGTACCGCTTAAACAACACCCGCGATCTCTTAAGCCTTATTGCTTTTAGACGAGCATTAAGTAAGTGCCCACTCTTTTTTTGTATGCTCGTAGACCAAGATCTTCATTTAAAACCTTTTTTACTGTTTTCCTACTGACACCCATCTGCAAATCCATCAACTTCTGTTTTCGGACAGGATTTCTTACTATCCGCGCCTTGATAGCTTTGATTACTGCTGGTGTTCTTGCGGAGCGTGGCCAGCCAGTTCTTTTCTTGTCCTCAACACTGGAGACTTCAAGGTACCTATCAATAGTACCGTACACGAACCTAAGCGTTATATTCAAATTTTTGAGCAACTTGAAAATGGTACTCGGCGAGTGTCCACAGCGGTGCAACGCAATAACAACTATTCGGTTTACTTTCAATGTCCACTCCATCGTGAAAAATTACGGAAAGTTATTGTTTTTTGTTTTAAAACAATAATCAAACATTCCAAAATAGAATGCAATAATTTTTTTATAAAATCCTGCTCGAAATGTAGAAATAATGTGCTAGTGACAGAACTTTGGGACCAACTACGTATAAATGCCAGAGGGCTAAAGAGTGTCTTGCCAGACTTTATTTTAATTGATATTCGCATAATTCTTGAATACCTGAACAGACCGTTACTAAATTATTTTCTTATGTATTTATTTAGTACAGAAATACATACATTTTCCTTACAGACTATGCTAATACGATAATGTCGAGAAAAATAAAATAAAATATATAATATTAAACACTTATATACACAATATCGCTGTGAATTCACTCTGCGACCATATAAATATATCAATACTGTCGGAGACAGCATTCAGTAGGCGCAACGTCATGGATAACGGGGACCTGTGCAACAGACTGGTTCTGGCCCTTGTTCCATTTTATATCGCCTACTAGCCTATAGCTCAGTCAAGGTTATATGATATATATTACTATATGAGTTTAATGTTGTAGTTATATTAACTAGGGTGCAAAAATATTTATTGTAAATGTAAATAGATTAGATTATGTTTAAATCCCGTTAATGATAAGTGCCATGTCTATAAACCACAAAATACAAATCAAACTATTGTTGTGTATGAACAGTTTTCGAGTTATTTGAGTTACTTTACATCATGTATTACTTTAGTTAACGAATTACATAGGCTAACGGAACTTTTTGAAGTTATACTTCTTTAGGCGCGTTATGAAAAATTGATGAGAGTGAAATTTTACGATGCGCGCGCACCGTGACACAAAATTAACAGAATGAAGTTGCCCACGGAAGATGATACGGCATTGGACATAATTTAAAAACAACATTCGAATAATAATAGAATTTATGTTACACTTAATGTAAGAGAATAATAATAAATATTTATTTATTTAATTTTTCAAATGTAAACTGAACTTTATTGACTATAATGACTCTTTTTCCAGTCTTTGATTATTTAATTGTAATTAATTATTTGCATGCAATCAAAAACTATTTTTAATAATGCCAAAGAAGTATAACTTCTTACGCGCGTACATAAGTACACGCACCCTTTTTTTTGTTGTCCGTTGAGTGAACTGACAAAAGTTCTATTATTTGTTAGTGCTTATAGTAGTTAGTTTTGTTTTGTTTTGTTTTTTTGCGTGAGTGTTTTTCATTGGTTATGCATTCTTGTCTATTTCGGGTCACCTGTTATGACATTATTCTGTTTTTTATAAAATAAATATTAACCACATCAAAAAAAAATCAGTGGCGCTGCAACCTCTATTAGTTCTGGGCCTCAGATTTCTGAATCTGTTTCATGATCATTTTTCAATCTAATTTGCAAGTAGGTGATCAACCTCCTGTGCCTGACACACGCCGTCTACTTTTTAGGTCTAAGACATGTCGGTTACCACACGATGTTTTCCTTCACAGTTTGAGCGAATGTTAAATGCGCACATAGTAAGAAAGTCCATTGCTGCACTGCCGGGGATCGAATCTACGACCTCAAGGATGAGAGTCGCACGCTGAAGCCACTAGGCCAACACTGCTCTATTAACCACATCAACAGGCAATAATACAACAACGCTTGTAGCTTGTATAGTGTTTCTTATTTAGTAGGTCAAGTTCGCTTGAAGGTAAGTCTAGATGAACCAAAACAAAATCTAAAATGTTATTAATTGGCATATAAATAGTCGAACAAGAATACCATAAAAACGACCCTTCGAAGTTATTATGTTGATTGTAGTTTTGTTGATACATTCTATAGAAATCCCACACCAATGAATCGCACATGAAATCGTTTTCCAAACTACTTTTATGCTTTACGTTTTATTTCAAACTTTAACGGAAGCTGTAACGACAGGATCAGAGCTTATTCTGGGAACTTTCAAAGCTCCTTGACAACTTTGGTTTGTACCCATTCAGGCGTACTTAACTCTTCGACAAATGTGCGACGACAAAGTTTAAGTTAATTCTTGATTAATTTCATACGGGTTTGTCTTAAGAAGATGTAATCCGGCGATTAATATATTTTATATTAGTATATAGTATATTCGTTCACAAAAACATAAATATTTTGAAGTCAACGGGATTGCACAACTGCTAAATTAGACATGGGCAGAAATTGGTTGCATGACATCGTGAAACGTTTTTTTCTTGCATCACACGAAGAAGTGAAAGATAATTCCATATCCAGGTGCACAGCTGTGATTCGAACGACCTAAGACTGTGTTAATGTAAAGTGGGAACAAACCGTGATCCATGTAGTATCCAAGTATTTTAGTATTATTATTATTTTCTTATGTAGCCAAGTCCACATTTCAAGGATCGTCATGCTCGCTTAAATGTCATTGCTTGTGGCGGCGTCCATGCGTCGGGTTGTCTCTCTCCCTAAAATATGGCGAGGGGGCCGATGGCTGGCCATGCGTCATACTCGTGAACGGGTGCTACTTGTGGTGACTGGTCGTACTTGAATTCGTGTATGCGGTGATGTTAATTATTTCGACTATGTGTTTGCGTGTTGTTCCCACGAGAATGTAAGTGCGTGCTCCTATTTCACCATGCCTCCTGCTGATAGGGGACAAGTCTTTGTTTTTATTTATGTTATTATTATTAATTACTTAAAATGTCATGTGGAACATGGTGTAGTGGTTGCAGCTCCTTACAAACGTTGTGTAAAAAAAAAAAAAAAAAACATGGCGATTAAAAAGAGTGGCGGAGAGTTTATTGCCAGTTCTTCTCTTCCGTTCTACGCCCTTGATTTGAGAACTGGCAGTAAATGTAAAATTAGAAGCATTAATATTTATTTCTTTAATGACGAATCACAAGTGTACATTGTGTTACCTACGTGAATAAATGATTTTTGAATTTGAATTTGAACTTGGCCTAAGGGTTGGAACGTTACTCAAAAATGACTAGACAGATTTAAAAAAAACATTCTTTCACCATTACTGCTTCGTTATCGCTAAGAAACATAGGCTATATTTATTTCCATAAAAAATCTTTAATGACCTTATTGTTCACTATGACGTTTCAACGTTTAAATTCACTTGATCCCTTCGCAAGAACATATTATAATAATATTTATCATATGATAATATAGATCCGAAAAATACATAACATAATCTGATTACACACAATCCTATCCCTAGAGTATATAAAGATTATTCAACACCCTGGGCATATTAATTTGGAATTGACCTTTTCAAATATCAGCGGATAAAACTAATACATGCTGTATATGAATATGTATGAGCATTAAATTTAAGCGAAATTTAATAATATTGAGTAAACTATCAATTTTTTGAAATATTTTGATTGGCTGCGTTAGTAGTGTCAGCTGCATAGCCTCACGCTATTTCACATTGCGAAATAATTAAAATATTGCAAATATAACCAGAAAACCCTATTCCATGTGTGCCCCATTATATTTAACAAACCTGGTAAATAACTTTGATACGTTGATACGTCGAGTCATATTCGGCAGAACATATACAAATATTCTGGTGAAATAGATAGTTGAAGGTCTGGTAGTAATCGTGGTTACAGCTGAATGTATGTAATATTACATTTTGATATTGCCTGGACCTATTGAAATACCTGAAAACTGCAGTATTAACAAAGTCTGGAGCCTCAGGCATGGAAACGAACGTAACCAAATTGCATATTACTGATTATTAATTAGGGATCCTTCTCTATTAGAAATATTTTCTTATAATCTTCTCTTCTTTATAGTCTTCATTACTGAAGAACGTGCCTGTCTTGAAAAGTCCTAACCGATACGTCGACTTGCTGCCTCCAAATCGCTCTTTCCTGAGCTGGTATCAGGGCATTAGGGAGGGACCCAAAATTGTCTTAATACGCACAATAGTGTCGAATAGACACGTCGCGTACCGCGTGGGA